>JAYEVE010000150.1:0-76100 GCA_036346375.1 Guadua angustifolia
CCTCTAAAAAAAGGTTCGGAAGGAAAAAAAAACCCGGCTTCATTTACTAAAACCATTAACCATATTACAAAGGTCTGAAATCAAAGCCTCGAACATGGACTTGTCGACACTGCGCATGCTCTGCACTCTCCACGCTCATCCACTACTCACTGAATGCTCACAGAAAACAATTTATTATCACAAAAAAAGGGCACGCAAGTCTACCACCGTCCAAAGCACATAAATTATAGGAGCTACAAGATCGTGAGTACGCCATTCTTGTCTTTTGGGATGAGTTTTGACTTGGCTGAAATGCGGCCACGGTATTCTTCAATCCAACGCTTCCCTCTTGGATCTATAACCATACGCTCCAATTGTACTGCATTCCGAAGGATGTATTTTACCAGTGCAACTTGCCCTCCATTGCCATTAAATCCGGCTATGCAGGCTCTCTTCAGATTATGGTGAGGGTGATCAATAATCACGTCTCCTTTAGGGCGGCCCTCACAACAAGATATACAAGGAATCTGCACACAAAGTTTGCCACCTTTTGTCAATGCCAAGAAATCAATAGAATGATAACTAATCAGGTGCTGCTTGCAGTTATTCATGAATAATTAAATTATTTCTCCAAGCAAATTTTAGATATGTCATATTATTAACCCAGTAAGAATGCTCCTGGAAGTCACCTCCCAATCAAGACTACACACTGCACACTATTCTTGATCAACTCCAAATCTTTTACAAATCTCCAATGGAAGGTATCAAGAATATTTATGTTCAACAGAATTGACGAAATTGGTGCTCAATTTTGTTATGCCAGTAGTCACAGACTAGAATTCTGCTGCTGCATTCCACGCTTGGACTGGATTGGCCAATGTTTGGTATTGAAGTGGTCTAATAGTCTGGTCTGTCCCCCTCCCAGTTTCCAAAATTTTGACTCAATACAATAATTCCAGATTAAAAGAAACCAAACATATTATAAACCAAGCCTAGGGAACATTAGATAGGAGAGTACAGTAGTAAACGAAATTAACGAATATTTGCATCTACAGACAGGATGAAGGTGCAGATGACATAATATCTTACATTCAAATGAAGGTCCGCCAAAAAGGGAGCTGCCTCCAGAAGATAAGCTAATTGAAGGACTGCATTTTTACCAAATCGTTTATCATTTGAAAAGGTTATCTCCATGATCAGATGCCTTAAATAGATAAATTTGAGAGGGGCCTGAGTAAATCCATGTATCTGAAAGATGACAAGGGAAGTCAGAAAAATAATTGTGGAACAGAAAGAAAAATATCACTTGGCTGAAGATTTTGGAAAACATTGGAAAAAAAAACAAACCTGGGTTATCACAGTGACACTCACATGTAGAGTCTCAACATGAGAGAATCCATTTGGAAGCCCAGTGAAAACATACTCAAGGTTTTCCTCGACAAGAAATGCAATGCTTACCGTCTTCAGCTTCAAGCATTCGTGAAGTGCGATAAGCACTTTAGAAACACCTCTGAACTCAAAAGTGGTGAGATTAGGGGCATGCAACTCAATCTTGTTAATAGCACAATCTTGCACACACAAAAATTTCAACCGGTGCAATGGTTCAGCAGCATGTAAATTATGCAGCTGGGAGCACAATCGGATGCTTAAACTTTCCAAGGCAGGGCATTTCAATAAAAAGTACTGCAAATCTTGCAACATAAGGACATGCTCCAGAGAAAGTGTTGTAAGGTTTGCGAAGCCACAAATATCAGGACTTGGACCCAAAGTAACACTATCAAGTCGAAGAACCTGAAGGTGTGATGCATTTTGGTTGTTGAAAAGGTAATACGGGAAGCTATAATTGTTTTCATACTGTCCCGGATATGGGGAGAAGTCCATAATGACAACCTTTGCCTTCGATGCAATAGCGAAGGAAACCCATCCATCGATATCATTTGCCTGTTCCTTGCGCAATTCAAACTTAACAGCAATTCTATTCACTGCTAAACCACTATGTTCCCTCAGGATAAAATTGACTGTGTCAATAAACATCTTAATGCTCAAAATTCTCTTATGCCGATCACAGCTTTGATTTCTCTTGTTCTTACTGCCACATACTGTTGAAATAAGACTTCTAGGCACTGTTCAAATACCAAAGTCAAGATTAGGATGGTAAATCCAGGCTCTTCTCAACTGGCTGCATATCACACTCATCCGGCCAGCTTCCTTCAATGTTAGTTCTGCTGTTATCCTTGACACAATGTCCTGGTGGTGAGTTTGAACAAAACATCAGCATTCAGTCCCTTATCACATCAGTAGATAGAGTTCATGTTGAGATTTCACATACCTCAGGAAGAGACAGAAAATTAAGCCGTTGTGATCCTATCCACTTGCTGGAATCTACTTTAACACATGGTCTGAGCGTCAGTCTCCTCTTGTTGTTTACTGGACAGTTGCTATTCTCCATGTGTGCTCTTTTGGCTGAAATGCTACTGTTCATGAAGCCTACAAGCAGCTAGCATTGGTTCAGCGTGGTGCATATGCAAGAGTCTAAGATATACCCTTTATCAATGCAAATATTACTTTTCGAAGATCATTAGTGGGTAATAAATTGATGGCTTGGCATAATCTTGTAACGTAGATAGCTCATTGTCAGCTTACTCGTGGAAGGGACATGTTTCAATGGAGTTTACATCGACATGGGGAGTTTTCTGTCGGGTCTATGTACGTCTATTTGATGAATCAGGGGACCCCTTTCAATAATAAAATCATTTGGAAGCTAAAACTTCCTTTAAAAATTAAAATTTTCCTCTGGTACTTACAAAGAGGGGTAATTTTAACAAAAGATAATTTAACTAAAAGAAATTGGCATGGGAATCAAAAGTATTGTTTCTGTAATTGTGATGAAACAATAAGATATTTATTTTTTGATTGCCAGCACACAAAAGCTATTTGGAGAATTGTGCATATTGCTACTGGTTTATCTCCGCCGAAGTCTATATCTCATATGCTTCGACATTGGTTAACTGGCATTGAGAAGAGTGAAAAAAGAATAATTCTTGTCGGTGGTGCTGCCTTATTATGGGCTATTTGGTGTACACGTAATGATCTGATCTTCGAAAAAAAACAATCTTCTTCTCATATGCAGGTTATTTTCAGAGGAACATACTGGATGCAGTTTGGGCACTATTGCAGTCTGAGAACAACAGGGAGAGTATTCAACTAGCAAGCAGGGCACTAGAGGTGGTGGCTTTGGACATCTTTGCCAAAAGTGGATGGAGAAGTAATTATAGAATTTGCTTTTAATTTTAAGTTCTTGTTGTTTTCTTTTCATCAAAGCTTTATGGCTTACCCTTTGTAAACATTCGGTTGTGTACAACTGCAGAGACCGGATTTTAATCCTTTATCTAAAAAAATCAATGCAAATATAAAATATGCCGTTCAACTGTGAATATTTACAACTGCCTCATTCCAGAGACTAGACGTGGTCAGTACCATTCTTAAACTTATGTAAATGCAGAGCAATGCCAAGGTGCAGGACTGTTAGAACCATTGCAACAGCACACTAGAGCACTTAGGATGTTTGTTAATTGTAACCAGAGAGAATAAAACAAGAAAAGGTAAGAGATGTTCTATGGATTGATCTTTCGTTCTAATCGGAGGGAAATGAAGGGAAAAAGGATGGATTGTTCATAATTTCCTATTGAAAATTAAAACTAGAGTAGAATGGTAACTAGACTGGTGCAACTAGAATATGGTTCCATGGCCAACAGTATTGCTTGGAGAGAGAGAGAGAGACCTGGGGTTGCGGTCGCTGGCGATGGGCTGCCGGCGCGGCAAGATGCGAATCCCATGCGGACAGCGGCTGGGTTTGGGTTGGGTCTGTAGACTATATAAGATGCATACTACAAACTAAACATAGAGGACATTGTTTCGGGTGGTGTAGCATTTTCGGCACAGAGAAGAACAAAGTTCGGAGTTCAGAAAGTAAGAACAGAGAAAGAACTTCTCCAAACCGGAATGCTAATCTTTATTGATTTCACGCATTACATATACAGCTCCCTGATGTGTAAATATAGTATCAAAGCAAAATATGGAAACTAACAATCAATCATGATCACAATTTTCCTAAACTGCTTGATCTCACCGATCTTTATTCGAAAACTGACCCGGTACCATGGCTTATCAAGATTACTTCCAACAGGGTCCCTCGCAGACGACGGGAAGACAGAGATGCAGGATCAGCCGTGTTACGTTCCCGATCGTATCTCGGGAACGAACCTTCGTGAGGAAGAAGAGATGAGGTAGAAGTAGAAGAAATTTTTAGTGTTCTGGCCTGGTTTGCGTTATATTTTCCGTATGTGAATCAAAGGAGCTTTACGCTCTTGGTCTTCAGTTGTAAGTCCAAACTGACATGGAAGACAAGAGATTAAACTGTCTCCTAATATTTTTTTTCCGAAGGAACGACGGTTAATTTAAGCTTTTCACCTTGACTGTTTCATCTGGAAAAGTAAGTTTTGCACTTTTTTTTTTATTCAAGGCTAGCTGCTTGTGATCAATAATATAATTCTTCCACCTCGAATACGTGCACTTCACATGCAAGCCCATATGTGGCGCCATATCTGAGAAAGCTTAGGATCAGAAATTCCACCGCTAATACCAACCAGTCAAAAAATCCGCAGATGATCAATACAATCGGTACCTCCTATGCTGTACTGCATGAAATATTGGATAAGACACGCAGATGAACATGTTGGAACAATGCCTAGCACATCCCGGCAAATACGAATATATATATGACGGCATTATGCATAAGCTAATTTACCATGCATGCTAGAGTATCAATTTGAAACTGGGTCTGTTAATTAGTCAAATTGGTGGTAAGTTCGATCACCATACTTTATCTTCTACATGGAATTCATTATTATTGCGCAGCTTGAGAAATATGAAAATAAAGAAACAATCGCATATTTGAGGGAATTGATCCAAGTATATCAAATTGGAAAAGGTTATTTACAAATGAGCTCACTTTACATGTACACCGTGTTAAAGAGAAACATAGACAAACTTCAATTGACTGGCTATACTCTTTATCTTCATCTCGTTCCCCTGTTTGGGGTTGTAATTTTTCCTTTAAATCTTTGTTTTTAATCTGTACATAAATCTTTGTATCCTCTTTTGCTTTTTATATATATATATATATATATATATATATATATATATATATATATATATATATATATACACACACACACACACACACACACACTATAGGATCTTCCTACCGCTTCATATAAAAAAAGTTCGATCACCATGTTTATTCTCCAAAATATCTACAACGGCTGCGCTTATTGTAAGTGGAGTTCAATTCTCATGTTGAAATAATCTACAAACTCATACAGGTGGCTCTTCCTTTAGTCATTTTTGTCACAAGTGCATCGATCTGTATTAGAGTAATCCTGATCTACACGAAATTTGTCACAAACGAAGTACGCAAGGAACGCTCAACGTGAACTAGCCGCTTTCTCCGTCGACCATCGCCACCACGGCGATCACCGGTCGATCGCCACATGCTCAAGATCGACGGCTACATGAGAACCAGGCTGCTTGACAATGCCGAGTACATCGAGTCCTGAAAATTCCAAGCAGCAGGTCACACATGGTGCATCTGGTACTACCCTAGGCTTAAATCAAAATTATTGTATCGATTATAGTAGTTAATAAAAAATTAATATTAATTAAAACATTGAAAAAGTATTAATCAGGCTTGGTTTGATAGTGATTCATTAGCTTGAATTCGAAATAATATAACCACTTAAATGATAAATAAAATAATTTATATTAAATTATATTAATTTCGAAAAATCTCTATAGCCAGTCCAGGGTTGGCGTTAGTCTGCAGCGGCAAGGACAAGTGTGCAAGCGCCACCTAGGATCAACCATGAAGGACGCCCTGGGCTCAAGGAGGCGTTCTTAAGTTTTTCTTCGGGTGTCTCTCACTATGGAATTAATTGGTTGCCATCGCTATTATTTGATCTTTGAATAGTTATTTTTCAAGCCACCGTTTGGCGGGTTTGTCAATCTTGTTTTGAATCGTATATATCGATCGTACGCATGTCTTGTAATTACCTCTTTAATTCTCATGACTTGTACCAAAATACTTCTTATACAAAAAAAAACTGTAGCAGTTAATCAATTGTCATCCGATTCACACTGAGGTCAACGTAGGGAGGGCAGTTGAACTCTTAACATTTTGAGCTAAATAAGGAAGACAACGAAACCGCACGCAGACCCAGCTAGCTTCAAATATATTCCTTCGGTGACAGATACATATCAATTTTGGCATATTTGTAGTTAAACTTTTGAATTTTAGTGATTGATATCTTTTTTAAATTTTTATATTAGTTATATGTGTGGATTAAAAATACCTCCCTAATATTATAAATTTACCGGATTTTATAAATATATTACAATAATCAAAGTAATATTTTGAGAACTGTATTGATATTCAATACAACATATATTTATGATAAGAAAGTCACCAGCAAGTTTTGTCAACCAGAAGATATGTGTACACATTAGGCTATAAAAGGGAATGGTTGACAGGCTAGTGATCCTAAGACAAGTTGTGCTGCGCGGAGCACACCACACAATTAGGGGTGGGCATTCGGTTTTTTCGGTTTTAAAATAATTCGGTTTTTGAAAACTGGAAACCGAATTCTCGGCCAAAATAAAAAACGAATCGAATTAACGAAATATTTCGGTTCGGTTAGTCGGTTTTCGGTTAACGAAATATGAATAACACTAGGTAGATTAGATTTAGTCCTTCTCATATTGCAACATAGAGTATGGATAAACCCACACAATATTCATATGTCATTACAATATAAGTACAATAGAACATATGAATATACTAAACATATGCATGAATGTATTATAACATGAGAATTATTTAGTGGTTTTAGGAAGAATATTATAAAAGTGGTATTGTATATGCGCTATTTGGTTATTCGGTAATTTCGGTTTTTGAAAGCGAAAAACCGAACCGAACACCGAAAACCGAATTATACCAAAACAAAAACCGAACCGAAAACCGAATAAACCAAAATAATCGGTTAATTCGGTTCAGTTCGGTTCGGTAATTCGGTTTCGGTTTAAAAATGCCCACCCCTATACACAATCATACATCACATGGAGTTATGCTATGGTAGTATGGTACAAGCTACCCTGTGCATAGACTTGAGAGGCATTGGGATTTGGGACAATGGACGGTACTTTCTTGGGATTGGTATGTCGCCTTCACTTCTCTTTTATTTCGTGGCAATTTGCCATTTTACGTGGGAAGGTAACTTGCACATTTTTTATTTATTTTGAAAGATCACTATAGCATTACATACTCTGGCTCTCCATCATGTATGCGGTGAAAGGCGGATCCAGATAGCTACCAGCCCTAGGCTCACCAACGAACAATATTTACTACACCAAAATGTTTTTCCAGTTATATTAGCTTTAGCCAGGTTTTCAGGCAAATATCAAATATATATATATATATTAATTATATTTTAGCATTGATGCAATCATCAATCATGTACTATTTTGTTTTAAAAATCGTGTACAAAATTTAGAATAGCATATGCAAAATCGAATGTACTTACCAAGTTCTAAGCAGGGATTCAAATTTCGTTTGGGAAAAAATAATGGGTATGGTCGAAATCTGAAATTTCGGTGAAATTTTGATATTTTGGATAAATTTAGTTCAAAATTCAAAAACCAAAATTCAAATCCGGTCCGTTTGCCACCGAAAAAATCCGAATTTCGGCGAAATTTACCGAAATTTCGGTCGTTCTGCACTAGCTGAAAAGTGGGTCAAACAACGACAAAAATTTTTGAATTTTTTTCTCGAGAGTCCTGACACAACGATCATATTGCCATAAAAATTTCAGATGATTATCAAATCTGAACAATTTTAAAAATTCAAATATTTCTACTATTCTGATAAAACACTGACCGACAAGTTTGAATCGAATGAAGATTGGAACAAACGAGGTTCTAAAATTTTGAAATTTTTTATGGATGGTCCTGATATATTCGTAACATTCTCATAAAATTTGCAGACGATGGTCAAAGCGTCATGAATTTTTAAAAATTTCCATCTGAAGAAACGCTCGCAGGCTCGAAGCCGCACGCGTTGTGCCCCGCGAAGACGAGTCCCTGGATACTCCGCTCGTGCAGCTGTGAAGCGTTGGCCTTCGGGCTGGTTGAGCAAGGTGAACTGGAACCGCGCCGCGACGCCGACGGCTTCGAGGAAGATGGACATGTACTCCGTGTTGTCGCTGCGGCAGCCGTTAGGGTAGTACTTGATCTGCCAGGGGCAGCCACCGGCAACGAATCCGCTCGACATGATCGATGTAGCTGCTATTGGCCATGCTCTTTGCCTCCGTGTAGTTCTCGATCGATCCCCAACACCTGCACTGCCACGGCTGTTGTAGAACGCATGCAGCGGTCGCGTCCCGTCGCCGGCGTCCGGCGTCGCCGAGGTGGTCGACATACTCGTCAGCTAGAAGCTTATTGCACTAGTCAGCTAGAAGCATATAATAGGGAAAACTTATTGCACTAGTCAGCTAGAAGCTGTAGAAAGCGACAGAGAACTTGCGTTATGTGCTTGCCTCGATTGTTGTCGATTTCTAACTACAATTTTTTTTTCATTTATCATATACAATCAAACTGCAGGGCTGTTTGAATAGGACACGAATAGAATTACAGATAACATTTTTATAATAGTTGGAGGGAGCTATATTGTATTGTGGACACAAATATTTCAATATTCACCGTGCATGCCAGTCTTTACACCACCATCGCTATACCATACAAGAGCAAATACATGCATATACTAACTTCATTCTTTTTTAAGCAACGCCCTAGAATACGTATGTCAAATTTTCTAAAGTTTAACGACTAATATGTTTAAAACTATCTAGATTAGTCAAATAAAAAATTATATCGTAATTTACTAGTATATGCATTGTAATTTACTAGTATATATATATCGTAATTTATATATTGTAATTTACTAGTATATAATAAGATAAAGTTGAAAAATAACCATCAAAATGACATCTCGAAGACTACAAAAGTCAAAAAAAAAAAGCATCGCTTAAAAAAAACAGAGCAGGTAGAAAACACCATACTGCAGTGCACTACATACCTGGTACACAGGGATCCTGACACAATGCCAACGGCTGTGATTCGGGTTGTAGAAACAATGGTTTGTACATTTTACTTTCCCGATCACCTTCAAGATAATAGATTTTAATTTGTGATTTCATTTTGCAATCTGGACTAGCAAATTTCGGTTTTTCTTCTGTTTGGGGTCCAAATTAAAATCTGACAAAATCCTCTACTGCAATCCTTGGGCTTAATTGGGCCTTGAGAAGCCCACGAGAAATGGGATGCTCCGTCGGCCCTAGACCCGATCGAAACATGAGTTCGTGTGCTCTAGAAATCCAATTACATTCTAACAGAAAAAAAAACACCAGTGTAACACATTTAGAAAAGGGGACTAGTCAAAATAAGTCCCGTTTGTTTTTGCTTTTGATTCTAGATTCTAATCCCAAACACGAATTAAAAACAAACAGTCCGATTATATAAATCATTTTTTACAATCCAGTCCACCCATATATACTAGAATACACAATCCACTTCATATGTGCTTTTGGATTCTAGCTTTTGAAAAATCAGTTTTTTACAATCACAATCCAAAATCAGTTTTTAGAGAATCCAAAGCAAAAACAAACATACCCTAAGTCTGCAAGTCTGGGCATGCACCATCTATCTACTTGCCTCTTGAATTCAATTTAAAGTGGGAAATTAAGAGGGAGCAGTTGAACTTTAGGTCCCGTTTGGTACGGTTTCAGATTCTAGTAGAAACGGAAACGGTTCAATTCTTGGTAGAAACGTTTTGTAGAATCGAATCCGGAGGAACGGGTTGCTAGCCGATTCGACCACGGCGTAAAAATCGAAACGATTCGCTTTGAAACGCTCCGAGTCCTATTCCGTTTGGTTGGATTTATTTCAGATTCTAGGAGAAACAGTCCGGTTCCAAGTTGCCAAACGGGGCCTTATTTGCTCAATCTTTCTTAGGCCAATTGAGACAGGAGAGCCATTGCATGTGCCAGCTGACTATAAAACTGGAGTGGTGAGGGAAGCTAGCTAGCTTAGCTAGTTGTCAAATTACGTGCATGTAGTTGTGCTTCCACGTTAATTAGGTGCTCATTTGCCGCCCAACCATGCCATACATACAAGCTAGCTGCAGGCACTTGCATACATGCATACGCGTGGGAGGCATCGGTGAAACGGCGTGTGGGCACCCGGAAGTATGAATCGATCCTCACACGTGCGTTGGACTTAGAGGTGACACCCATACCCCACTTAAGTGTATGCTCACTGCCACCCAAAAGTCCCGTGCACGGAGTATTGACTAAATGGCCCTCACCCAAGCAAATATGAGCCACGTAGTCGCACCGTACACACTTACGCGTCCATGAGAGTTTCGATTCCATTCCGAACAACCATACTGGGATCGAGACCAACTCATCCAAGCATAGCGCCCGCCATCCGTCTCAGGACCTTGGTATCGCCTCGCACTCTCCAAAGGAGCGCGAGCAATAGCCAAAGAACGACGATTGCCGACGAGTTTATGCATCGATGGTTGATATCAATTCAGTACCCGGATATGTGTCTAGTGCTAGTTCCCAAGATCAACGCCTAGCACCCACATATCCCGAGATTCGAGATGTATCGCAACACATACACATGAACATAAGTAGTTGGGACAGCATAAACATAATCTACAACTATTACAACTACTTATCAGACAAGTAGTGGCCGACCGCCAAATATTACATGACAAAGAGTAAATTGCAGCGAATTTAAACATATACCAAAAGTAGGACAGCGGTATGCCCATCCAATAACCCAAAGGCAACCGACTTGGAAAACCCAAGTTCATCCATCAACAAGATCGTCAAACCCGGAGTGAGTATGTGTCGCCGGGCGTTCTTCCATACCATCGTCTATATTGTTTAGATTAAGCAACCGTGAGTACACGTATGTACTCGCAAGACTTTAGTGTATGGAAATACAGTAAATGCAGGGCTATAACAAGGAATTAAGCTTCTACACTAGTCTCATTTCAGCATAAGGCAGATTTTGTTTGCAAGCAAAGATTCATAAAACGGTAACGAATTTGTAAAGAGCATTTAATATGAAGCTAAATAACAGTAAGTAGAGTTCATATACAGAAATTCACAACCCTCCATGGCTGCAAATGACGAGTAAAAACAGCCACCATTGGCTTCCCAATCCACCAACTCATTCCAACACCATTTCCAAAAGTTTTAGCAAAAACAGAGACTATACTTGACATTATTTCCCAAGTTGCTCATGACCATGAGCACGGCTAATTAATTAGATTTTAATCTCTGCAGAGAGTGTACACTTTACCCACAAGACATGATCTTCCCTTAATGCCAAGCTATTAACACACTTCCTTTGGTGTGTCGGCAGAGAGATCATGACAAGGCCTTTACAATGTGCGACACCGCTACCAACTTCGCCCGCTAAGGTTTCATACCGTTAGGGCTAACCGCCTGCATCAGAGCCCTCTTGCGCTTTGCAAGGGTCTACCCGACCCCACACAACCCAATGGCGGCTAATAACGACACGCACAAATTACTTAGCCAGGTCCGCCCCATACCGAACTTGTGGTTGCACGAATTCACTTAGATGATAGCATCAAGTTCGGTCCTTAATCGACCCAAAGCGAGAATCTCCCCTAAATACGCGTGAGATCCGTTTCACGCCGCAAGTTAAGTAATAACTGCTCGCCCGCCTAAATCATAAGTTTTGAGTTGGATCTTTACCAAGATACACGGAAACCATACCTCGGTTCCGCTCAATTTAAACAAGTTTGCTCAATGTAGTTGAAACATCTCCCATCATTTTGAAACCAATCTAATGAGCAAGTCTAAGCATATACATATGTTAATCTCTTAAGTTTTACCCAAGTGACATTAATTATTGTCTACACCATTACTAGGTTACAATGGCGTTGATTCAAATGTCAAGGTAATGGGAATGCATGCAATTGGATTTAGCTACCATCACCCACAATATAACAAGTTTAAAACATACACGCATGCATATAGTTTGATAAAACAAAATAACTTTGCAAATATGGGATCAAGATGGTCAAAGGAGGTGCTTGCCTGGTTGCTCGTTGTCAGGAATATAATCCGGATCAAAGTCGATGTCGTTAATAACCGAATCCAATTATAAATGCTCTATGCGTCGAAATAATAATAACCGAGACAAAAGCAAATAACACCGAATCAAAATGGGACAAAAAGAAATCAGATAAAATTACCAAATTAAATCTTACCAAGAGGTTACAAATGTGTGTCTTAGTGTTTATAACTTCAATTCAAGACGCAAAAATAGTTTGGATTGATAAAAGAAAACGTTCACTAAAGGTTTGTTTGATTAGTGCTTAACTTTAAGTGTTCATGCATGGAAGCAATTTCTACAAGTTAGATCTGAAGTTTAAAGTCATTTGCTGTTGCTATATGGTCATGGGATGATTTCTTGTATCGCGGCAACATTGGACCAAGACTTTCTACTCTTCTCGTCACAGAAACGGTTCGATAATGTTATCATTTAGGCTTTTATGCGTTAACATAATTTATTTGATAAGTAAGTGGTAATTAAGATATGTTGACATAATTTGGTTGTTCATATACTGGGGTATGATTCTGGACCATATCCCCAAAATTTTATGCTTGGCCGAGTAATTTTACAAGCCACCGAAAGTGCTTAAGTGATTCTGAAAATGTGCAGTTGGTGGTCACTTAAGGTATTTGCAGCAACGAGTTTTATATGATAAGAAGGTTATAAATGAAATATTTTTCCAGAACATGGTAGTATAAGTATCATAGAATGTTACTCAGCTATTCTTTCGCTATTTTTGATGTATATAAGATATTTTACGGGTTGCAAAAAGGCTTATATGACCACATTATTCGCGTAGTTACAGTCCAGTTTTCATTCTTCGATTGCGATCACACCTTATGGGATAATCTAACCATTTTTCACGGATAAGCTGAGGGCAACCCTAAGAGTGTTTTAAAGTTGGTTTCATGACTTTTCACCTTCGTTAAAGACGTTTTTCATGCCGAAGTTCATTGCGACGTAATATGACCTAACTCAAAATTGTTCATTATGATACCATTTTCCCACAACAAACAATTATATGACATTTTAGGGTTATAGCATTTGGTTTTATCGAGTTTGGGGTTCTTTTATGACGCTTCGCCAATCGTCCGCTTTTACCGATCGCTTGTTTGATTAGTGAGAAAATATGGCAAACCAAGGTGAAACTTAAATGTTTTTATATACTGGTGATATATACAAACCCAAGATTGCATCCAAACTGGTTTTACCAATTTTTGAGTCCATTTAATCCATATTTTAACTATTTGAATCTTGCATGATATTAAGGCTTGGCACAATCAACTTTTGATGCAAAACACATTGAATCCTAAATCTTTTACAGAAATGGGACATTTGAGATTGCAGGAGCATGCTGGATTTATTTCATAATTTTTAGAGCTAGGATTATCATAGTTCCTTCATAGTACTTAAATCATGGCTTTCATTCAACTCCTAACTAAAGGTTTTTGCAGCAAGCAACATGTAACTTTTATTGCATATTCTGAATCCCTACTGAGTAACTCAAATTTAGGAACTAAGTTTGCATTAATCGGAGATTCACAGCAAAAGTTATAGCAGTTTTATTATGTGAGGGCAAAATAAAAGAAAATGAAAAAATAAAGTGCTGAATGTGGGAATCGAACACAGGATCTGTTGAATGCCAGCACTGGTGCTCTACCACTACGCTATGCACTTTCTTGTGGCAAAGTCCCAAGCCTAAATTTTTAAACCCACCTCACAAACCCTAGAGCTTTACAACCAGCAACAATGGCGTGGCTGCACTGGGCTTTGGTTGAACTGAAGAAGGCAACTGCAGGAGGTGAATCTTGAAGGGATGAGCTGCGGGAGAGGTTTGGCTCGGCTGGGGAGGCTGCATGCATGTTATAGAGGGAGCAAGCTCAGGTGATTGAGCAGCGAATGAGTGCAAGAACTGAGATGGGCAAGCTCACCAGCGCTGGGGAAGAAGAAGATGGCTTCGGCTGTGGACTGGCTTGCCGGCGCTATGGAAGAGGAAGGGAGTCACGGTTGCTTCGGTTTGGCTGCGGCAAGGAGAAGAAGCTCAGAGATGGAGCAACGGTTGTGCAAGGAAATGAGACAGCAGCTCACCTGAGTGCTCGCTTGAATGATGCCTGGCTCGGTGCTGCTTGGGCCGGGCGATTCCACAGCCAGGAGAGCAGCAGCAGCGAGCAAAGGGAAAGAGGAGGCAGGCCTTGGCGTCTTTATGGCAGCTAGGGCGGAGCGCTCGGTTGGAGGCGACAGCACGGCGGGCTGGTGAAGCTCAGGCTGCTGCAGCCGCGTGGAGGAAAGAAGCTGCCAGGGCAGCGTGCGGCAGAGAAGGGAAGTTCCGAGGCAGCGCTCGGGCAGGAGCTGGAGAGGGAGAGAGAGAAGAGAGAAAGGAGGAGGGGCTGGCCAGTGGGCCCAGGTGCGTGCGGGACCACCTGCCAGAGGCACAGCTACAACTCCCATCGATTGAAACGGCTAGCACAGTAGCTGGGCGATTTTTGAGTGCTGAATTGACTAGTCAGATGGGCAGGCTTGGCAAAGGATGCAAACTTGATTGGAAAATTCTGCAAATTTTTGAGTAGGCAGCCCAGAAGATCTACTTTCCATTTTCTTTGGTTTCAACTCAATATCTGTTGTCATTTAAGAACAGTAATTCATCAAACTTGGCTGATTTGCAATCTGTTTTTGAATTTTCCAGCTCAGTAAATGGTGTGCCAAAATTCTGGAAAAATTATTTTTATTCATCCTTTTGGTCTCTAGTATTTTACAAAATTATTTGCTATAGCATGTTGTTTGAATTTTCTTTGAGTTTCATTAAGGTGTTGGATTTGGCAATTAAAAGACTGACTGCTCGAAATCCTTGTTACTGTTTTTTTTATTTTTCTTTAAGAGTAAATAAAGTCTATTATTTCTGAAACATTGTTTTTCAAATGGATTTGAGCTAAGGATGTTTCTGTAAAATTTTCAGCTCAAAACTTTACTCCATTATTTAATAAAAATTCTGATATTGTAGATTTCAGATTTAAGTGATATCTGTTTTTGAATTTTAAACGGCAATGAAAGTAATTATTAGTTTTTTTTTATATCTTTACCATGGGTTAAGTATGTTATGAGTAAGAGTACATGATAAGATTTCCAGCGAGATATAAGCTTTAGTAAAGAAAAAAAAAATCTGCCATGCCACTGTTTTGAAATTAAAACATGTCACTTTATTATTTACTTCTCTACTTAAATCTTTTAAAAAAATTTGGACAGCTGAAAAGATGTGATGGGGACTTTTTAATGAATTAATATTATTTTTTTTTCTGGCTTTTCACTTTTATCTTTTACCATCTTACTTTTACTCTTTTACTAATTTCTTTTACCAATTTTTCTTTTAAATCCAAAATTCAAGAATAATTATTATGGTTGAAAGAGTCTTAGAAAAGATGGGAATTCAATGTAAGATTACCCTCTCAACTCATTTTCCAAGTTTGTTTATTTTGGACCAAAAGTTTTAATGTCGCAACTTGTTCTTTTCTTTTGGTTGACAAGCTATAAAATGGAGAAAAAGATAATATTTAAAATGAAAATCTTGGTTTCAATTAAAATGTTTACTCAATTCCATTTTTAAAATTCTAAATTTTCATTTTTACTATTTTTGAAATTTTTGGGATGTTACAAACCTACCCCCCTTACAAAAATCTCGTCCTCGAGATTTGCGGGGACTAGACGGGTTTAGGGAATGTTTTCTCGGTGATGATCTTATCTTTTCGTTGTCACATTGTCTTTAGTACAGTTGTTTTATTAAACCTTTTTGTTGTTTTTCTGAGCTGATGTCCCAAGAATGTAGAAGATTTTTATTTAGGTTTCAAGTAAACAAATGAGGGACATTAACGCATTCTACATATCTCTTTTTATTGGTTAAGGTCCGCTAACATAGATAAGCTGGTTCAAGGAGATGTATGGAATATGTTGGAAAGAAAGGGTGTATAGCAACTATAGTTTTTCTGGGAAGGTCCAAATGTCGACATCGAGGAGGGTATTCAAATACAACAGCTAATTTGTGTAGGTCAATTTGAGGAGACTGAGAATCTCTTTATTTACTACATCCAGTGGATATATTGGTGGACTAGGTCACATGCATCCTATAATCATGTTTGTTGAAATGCTGAGATCGGGGAAAGGTGGTCGGATGGGGTTAATCCAGGTTACAAGCTAGGCAACATTCCGTTCGTTAGGATATTAATTTAAGATTGGTCTTCACTTGGATTAGGTGATTGTCAGATAGTTTATAAGGCAACATTTCGTTCCTTAAAATTTTGTCAATTAAGCTTTCTTATTAAGTAGGGTTGGCACATCGTAAATTTTCAACCGAAGGGTTTAGTATTTACGAGAGTAACCCGAGGAGCACTACAGAAGATCTTACGATAGAACTCCCAAGCACAAAGGATCACATATTCAACCAAAAGCACAAAGGATCACATATTCAACCAATACATAGGGAGCATATAATTACTATTTAGCTACGTATCTAACGTATTTGGCCTAACAAAACTACCTCTAATGCGGACACAAAATGGGGACCCTCTCTTTGTCCTTAAGGTGTCACTTGTAGCTAGTTCGCGGGAAGTCGGGACAACAACTGTCCTTTTGTCATTGTCACACAACTACTACTAGTTATTACCGTCATTGTCGCTCTCTTTCCCTTATTTCCCGGCAACTAATGTGCAGTGATTTTTCTTTTCAAAAGGGCGAATAAAAGAATTTGGAAAATAGATAAGGTTAGTTTTAATGCATAGGTACATCATGAGGAGTACATAGAGCATCAAGGATTTCGAATGACCCAAAAGGAGAAAAGAATCATGCAGGCTAATCAATTATACTTCCAAGGATTGTTAGATCGAGAAGATCCGAAAAGGATTTTCGAGGAGATTTGTAAGGACTTGGTTGCAGCTATTATAGATCATGATTATCCCGAGGTGATGACTGCGTCAATGATAAGTTAGCATGCTTGCTGGGAGATTGAGATAACACTTGATTTCATAGACATTGTTAGTGAGTACCTGAGTTACTTAGTGATAGATCGATCTTGAGTTACTCCTGTGATAGATAGTTCTCAAGATCAGGCTTCAGATCGATACCAAGTAGATTTGAGACAAGAAATATCCATTGAGATCT
The DNA here is from genome assembly GCA_036346375.1 of Guadua angustifolia. Taxonomy (NCBI): domain Eukaryota; kingdom Viridiplantae; phylum Streptophyta; class Magnoliopsida; order Poales; family Poaceae; genus Guadua; species Guadua angustifolia. The sequence goes on from JAYEVE010000150.1 coordinate 17,392, forward strand.
TGATTTTAGAAGGTTAAAAGAAACATGGGTTAGTTAGATCTCGCACAGATAAATCGGATGATAGATCGATACTTTTCCATCTAACGATTCATGGACACAATGATCGATTTGATGATTCATAGACATAGATACAGACTTGATGATTCGTAGACATAAAGATCGATTCAATGATTGTTAGTAGATCAATGATATAATGATAGATAGGAGGTCACACTTGCATAGGTCAAAAGAGGAAGACCAAGATTAAGGATCATAGTTAAAATGATATGAGAAGAATGAAGAGCACTATTCCTGATACACTGAGGATATTTGCCATGCAATGAGATGCACTTGATAATTATGGTACACTAGAGAGATTCACATTCTTTATGGAAGTAGATGTATATGGGAGGATAAAACTGATTCCGTAACGATTTACGTGATAAGAATGATTTAACTTGGGGAAAGGTATGCGATACGTCGGAGTGATTGAGATGGAAGGTAGGTTGCATAAGAACTAGAGTGATCGAGAGAATGGTAGAAAATTCATCTTAGGGAGAGTATATAAGTACGATGACAAGTTTGGACAGTTACACGGTTGTTGATGAGATCATGTTGAAGATGTGTTACAAACGCAACATGGAGGTCAAAGGTGTTTGATTCAAATTGGTCATTCGTGTGATGAACAAATTCTGAAAAAGTTACAGAATTTGGAACCATAGGTGGAAAGGTTAATAGAGATAGCAAATCAAAATAAGAAAGAAAGTTTTGATTTGAAGTAAAAGTAGGGAAGAGTTAACATGCATAGTACTCATTTTCTTTTTAAACATATTATAGGAAACTTTGTATATATATATATATATATATTTTTATTTATATATATATATATATATATTTTAAAATAGATGGACACAAGCTGCACACACACCATCTTAACGGGATAGCATTTGTTACAGCTTGGGCCAGGCAACAAAATAATCAAAGATAGCTAGGGAGAGGTGCTAAAACAGAAAAACTGTGATGCTAAAGGTTCTGTCCAGCTGGTTTGTGGAATTTTTAGGTGCTACTAAATAGATGATAAAATTGCGAAAATTTTTGGTTAGCTTTCTGGAACAGTCATGCACCCATGGAAAAATTTTCGAAATTTTTACACAGCTATATTTCCCTACAAAATTGAAGAAGTGAGGTTCTGTCCAGATTAGTCATTCTGCGCGTACTACCCCCCTTTTAAGGTCCTAACCTCCGTTCCTTAATTCAGAATTTCGCAAGATCCTATGGGCTTAGTCTTGACCCAGAGTTGACTCATTCCAAAATTTTAGTGAAAATTTTCTATGTCTCTAAGTTGAACAAACAAGAGCCTAAATTTCCTTAACCTTACATCTACTTGCGGCCTATCTAGTTTTTGAAACAGGGCAAGGTTTTAAAACTTTCACCTCCAAAGGAGACGGTGCAGAGCAAGGAGAGATTACAGATCTTCATGCTAGCCCTATTGAATTTTTATGTCTTGGTTTTATAACTTCAAAACTTAGTCTCCATCAATTTTGAATGGCATAAGAAGTAGAGCAAAACTTTATGATGTTGTTTTCCAGAAAACCAATTTTTGAAGCTTGAGATGAGCTCAAAATCTTTTGAAAGGTAGGATGAGAATGAAAACCTATGAAAGAGATAAGGATAGCATTCTACATTTTTAGAAATAACTTTTATAACCAAAATAGTCTTTTAAGAGAAAACATTGTCCTTATCTGTCGACCATGCTAACTAAGGCTTTTCCTACAGTCGTATGGGCTCTGATACCACCTCTTGTGGGCACCCGGAAGTATGAATCGATCCTCACACGTGCGTTGGACTTAGAGGTGACACCCATACCCCACTTAAGTGTATGCTCACTGCCACCCAAAAGTCCCGTGCACGGAGTATTGACTAAATGGCCCTCACCCAAGCAAATATGAGCCACGTAGTCGCACCGTACACACTTACGCGTCCATGAGAGTTTCGATTCCATTCCGAACAACCATACCGGGATCGAGACCAACTCATCCAAGCATAGCGCCCGCCATCCGTCTCAGGACCTTGGTATCGCCCGCACTCTCCAAAGGGAGCGCGAGCAATAGCCAAAGAACGACGGTCGCACGAGTTTATGCATCGATGGTTGATATCAATTCCAGGTACCCGGATATGTGTCTAGTGCTAGTTCCCAAGATCAACGCCTAGCACCCACATATCCCGCATTCGAGATGTATCGCAACACATACACATGAACATAAGTAGTTGGGACAGCATAAACATAATCTACAACTATTACAACTACTTACTGTACAAGTAGTGGCCGACCGGCCAAATATTACATGACAAAGAGTAAATTGCAGCGGAATTTAAACATATACCAAAAGTAGGACAGCGGTATGCCCATCCAATAACCCAAAGGCAACCGACTTGGAAAAACCCAAGTTCATCCATCAACAAGATCGTCGAAACCCGGAGTGAGTATGTGTCGTCGGGGCGTTCTTCCATACCATCGTCTATATTGTTTAGATTAAGCAACCGTGAGTACACGTATGTACTCGCAAGACTTTAGTGTATGGAAATACAGTAAATGCAGGGCTATAACAAGGAATTAAGCTTCTACACTAGTCTCATTTCAGCATAAGGCAGATTTTGTTTGCAAGCAAAGATTCATAAAACGTAACTAATTTGTAAAGAGCATTTAATATGAAGCTAAATAACAGTAAGTAGAGTTCATATACAGAAATTCACAACCTCCATGGCTGCAAATGACGAGTAAAAACAGCCACCATTGGCTTCCCAATCCACCAACTCATTCCAACACCATTTCCAAAAGTTTTAGCAAAACAGAGACTATACTTGACATTATTTCCCCAAGTTGCTCATGACCATGAGCACGGCTAATTAATTAGATTTTAATCTCTGCAGAGAGTGTACACTTTACCCACAAGACATGGTCTTCCTTAATGCCAAGCTATTAACACACTTCCTTTGGTGTGTCGGCAGAGAGATCATGACAAGGCCTTTACAATGTGCGACACCGCTACCAACTTCGCCGCTAAGGTTTCACAATTTGTTAGGGCTAACCGCCTGCAACAGAGCCCCTCTTGCGCTTTGCAAGGGTCTACCAACCCCACACAACCCAATGGCGAAGCTAATAACGACACGCACAAATTACTTAGCCTGGTCCGCCCCATACCGAACTTGTGGTTGCACGAATTCACTTAGATGATAGCATCAAGTTCGGTCCTTAATCGACCCAGCGAGAATCTCCCCAAATACGCTGTGAGATCCGTTTCACGCCGCAAGTTAAGTAATAACTCGCCGCGTCTAAATCATAAGTTTTGAGTTGGATCTTTACCAAGATACACGGAAACCATACCTCGGTTCCGTTCAATTTAAACAAGTTTGCTCAATGTAGTTGAAACATCTCCCATCATTTTGAAACCAATCTAATGAGCAAGTCTAAGCATATACATATGTTAATCTCGCAAGTTTTACCCAAGTGACATTAATTATTGTCTACACCATTACTAGGTTACAATGGCAGTGATTCAAATGTCAAGGTAATGGGAATGCATGCAATTGGATTTAGCTACCATCACCCACAATATAACAAGTTTAAAACATACACGCATGCATATAGTTTGATGAAACAAAATAACTTTGCAAATATGGGATCAAAATGGTCAAAGGAGGTGCTTGCCTGGTTGCTCGTTGTCAGGAATATAATCCGGATCAAAGTCGATGTCGTTAATAACCGAATCCGAATTATCGTCGTCTATGCGTCGAAATAATAATAACCGAGACAAAAGCAAATAACATCGAATCAAAATGGGACAAAAAGAAATCAGATAAAATTACCAAATTAAATCTTACCAAGAGGTTACAAATGTGTGTCTTAGTGTTTATAACTTCGAATTCAAGACGCAAAAATAGTTTGGATTGATAAAAGAAAAACGTTCACTAAAGGTTTGTTTGATTAGTGCTTAACTTTAAGTGTTCATGCATGGAAGCAATTTCTACAAGTTAGATCTGAAGTTTAAAGTCATTTGCTGTTGCTATATGGTCATGGGATGATTTCTTGTATCGCGGCAACATTGGACCAAGACTTTCTACTCTTACTGTTCGCGTAAAACGGTTCGACAATGTTATCATTTAGGGCTTTTGCGTTAACATAATTTATTTGATAAGTAAGTGGTAATTAAGATATGTTGACATAATTTGGTTGTTCATATACTGGGGTATGATTCTGGACCATATCCCCAAAATTTTATGCTTGGCCGAGTAATTTTACAAGCCACCGAAAGTGCTTAAGTGATTCTGAAAATGTGCAGTTGGTGGTCACTTAAGGTATTTGCAGCAACGAGTTTTATATGATAAGAAGGTTATAAATGAAATATTTTTCCAGAACATGGTAGTATAAGTATCATAGAATGTTACTCAGCTATTCTTTCGCTATTTTTGATGTATATAAGATATTTTACGGGTTGCAAAAAGGCTTATATGACCACATTATTCGCGTAGTTACAGTCCAGTTTTCATTCTTCGATTGCGATCACACCTTATGGGATAATCTAACCATTTTTCACGGATAAGCTGAGGGCAACCCTAAGAGTGTTTTAAAGTTGGTTTCATGACTTTTCACCTTCGTTAAAGACGTTTTTCATGCCGAAGTTCATTGCGACGTAATATGACCTAACTCAAAATTGTTCATTATGATACCATTTTCCCACAACAAACAATTATATGACATTTTAGGGTTATAGCATTTGGTTTTATCGAGTTTGGGGTTCTTTTATGACGCTTCGCCAATCGTCCGCTTTTACCGATCGCTTGTTTGATTAGTGAGAAAATATGGCAAACCAAGGTGAAACTTAAATGTTTTTATATACTGGTGATCTATACAAACCCAAGATTGCATCCAAACTGGTTTTACCAATTTTTGAGTCCATTTAATCCATATTTTAACTATTTGAATCTTGCATGATATTAAGGCTTGGCACAATCAACTTTTGATGCAAAACACATTGAATCCTAAATCTTTTTACAGAAATGGGACATTTGAGATTGCAGGAGCATGCTGGATTTATTTCATAATTTTTAGAGCTAGGATTATCATAGTTCCTTCATAGTACTTAAATCATGGCTTTCATTCAACTCCTAACTAAAGGTTTTTGCAGCAAGCAACATGTAACTTTTTATTGCATATTCTGAATCCCTACTGAGTAACTCAAATTTAGGAACTAAGTTTGCATTAATCGGAGATTCACAGCAAAAGTTATAGCAGTTTTATTGCGTAGGGCAAAATAAAAGAAAATGAAAAAAATAAAGTGCTGAATGTGGGAATCGAACACAGGATCTGTTGAATGCCAGCACTGGTGCTCTACCACTACGCTATGCACTTTCTTGTGGCAAAGTCCCAAGCCTAAATTTTTAAACCCACCTCACAAACCCTAGAGCTTTACAACCAGCAACAATGGCGTGGCTGCACTGGGCTTTGGTTGAACTGAAGAAGGCAACTGCAGGAGGTGAATCTTGAAGGATGAGCTGCGGGAGAGGTTTGGCTCGGCTGGGGAGGCTGCATGCATGTTATAGAGGAGCAAGCTCAGGTGATTGAGCAGCGAATGAGTGCAAGAACTGAGATGGGCAAGCTCACCAGCGCTGGGGAAGAAGAAGATGGCTTCGGCTGTGGACTGGCTTGCCGGCGCTATGGAAGAGGAAGGAAGTCACGGTTGCTTCGGTTTGGCTGCGGCAAGGAGAAGAAGCTCAGAGATGGAGCAACGGTTGTGCAAGGAAATGAGACAGCAGCTCACCTGAGTGCTCGCTTGAATGATGCCTGGCTCGGTGCTGCTTGGGCCGGGCGATTCCACAGCCAGGAGAGCAGCAGCAGCGAGCAAAGGGAAAGAGGAGGCAGGCCTTGGCGTCTTTATGGCAGCTAGGGCGGAGCGCTCGGTTGGAGGCGACAGCACGGCGGGCTGGTGAAGCTCAGGCTGCTGCAGCCGCGTGGAGGAAAGAAGCTGCCAGGGCAGCGTGCGGCAGAGAAGGGAAGTTCCGAGGCAGCGCTCGGGCAGGAGCTGGAGAGGGAGAGAGAGAAGAGAGAAAGGAGGAGGGGCTGGCCAGTGGGCCCAGGTGCGTGCGGGACCACCTGCCAGAGGCACAGCTACAACTCCCATCGATTGAAACGGCTAGCACAGTAGCTGGGCGATTTTTGAGTGCTGAATTGACTAGTCAGATGGGCAGGCTTGGCAAAGGATGCAAACTTGATTGGAAAATTCTGCAAATTTTTGAGTAGGCAGCCCAGAAGATCTACTTTCCATTTTCTTTGGTTTCAACTCAATATCTGTTGTCATTTAAGAACAGTAATTCATCAAACTTGGCTGATTTGCAATCTGTTTTGAATTTTCCAGCTCAGTAAATGGTGTGCCAAAATTCTGGAAAAATTATTTTATTCATCCTTTTGGTCTCTAGTATTTTACAAAATTATTTGCTATAGCATGTTGTTTGAATTTTCTTTGAGTTTCATTAAGGTGTTGGATTTGGCAATTAAAAAGTATTCGCTCGAAATCCTTGTTACTGTTTTTTTTATTTTTCTTTAAGAGTAAATAAAGTCTATTATTTCTGAAACATTGTTTTTCAAATGGATTTGAGCTAAGGATGTTTCTGTAAAATTTTCAGCTCAAAACTTTACTCCATTATTTAATAAAAATTCGATATTGTAGATTTGATTTAAGTGATATCTGTTTTTGAATTTTAAACGGCAATGAAAGTAATTATTAGTTTTTTTATATCTTTACCATGGGTTAAGTATGTTATGAGTAAGAGTACATGATAAGATTTCCAATGAGATATAAGCTTTAGTAAAGAAAAAAAATCTGCCATGCCACTGTTTTGAAATTAAAACATGTCACTTTATTATTTACTTCTACTTAAATCTTTTAAAAAATTTGGACAGCTGAAAAGATGTGATGGGGACTTTTAATGAATTAATATTATTTTTTTCTGGCTTTTCACTTTTATCTTTTACCATCTTACTTTTACTCTTTTACTAATTTCTTTTACCAATTTTTCTTTTAAATCCAAAATTCAAGAATAATTATTATGGTTGAAAGAGTCTTAGAAAAGATGGAATTCAATGTAAGATTACCCTCTCAACTCATTTTCCAAGTTTGTTTATTTTGGACCAAAAGTTTTAATGTCGCAACTTGTTCTTTTCGTTTGGTTGACAAGCTATAAAATGGAGAAAAAGATAATATTTAAAATGAAAATCTTGGTTTCAATTAAAATGTTTACTCAATTCCATTTTTAAAATTCTAAATTTTTATTTTTACTATTTTTGAAATTTTTAGGATGTTACACGGCGCCCGCCGCTACCTAAGCCTACAGACACGCTTATCCACCGGCTTGCACTGCACTCATCTGACTTGTCATGCTCTCCGGCTAATGAGAACCTGCAAGCATGGGTATCCCTTTCCGAGCACAATACTAGTTCGTCCTCGTAGCTCCATATACGGATGTATATATATTGGTCTTGCTCAGTTTTATTCTCATGAGCTAGGTAGCCATGTCATGCAGCACTAATGCATCAGTCAGCTGCAGAGGTGAAAACGGGTTGGGTAATTCCTGACCTGTATCCGTATTTGAAGGAAAACTATCCAAACAGACGGATAGTACCGTCATCAAAATAAGCGGGTAGTATCCGCATCTGCCGTGCCGTCGATGCATGCGAGTACAGGTATGATACGGGATGAGCAATATCCAGTGCTACCTGAGATAAAACGGATCGAATACGGATACCTGATCTTTTTTTGTATTTTCGGGTACCCGATTATCAAGAACAGAAAGAGGCCTAGGGGCAGGCAACCAGGCCGGCGCCCAGGCCCAATAGGTAACCCTAACTCCTGGAAACCCCAACGCTCGGAAAGCAAGCAGATGAGTAGTGGAGACTTGATTTTACGCTTCTGAGAAAGCGAACATGTTGCATCGGCGATGAAACTTACTTGAAATTCTGCGGTCTTGAACGAGACTTGAACAGCATTCCGGTTTGTCTTGTACTATCTTTGTCGGCTTGAATCTCGTTTATTGGCTTGAACTCTATTTCAATGGGTATTCCTTCACATTGGACTCAAGCTTCAACTATTCGATGTAATGGTATTGGTTTCTTGGCATACAGCGGTAACTAGAGTAATTCTTCAGAAGATAATTATCTTGTGTAGTTATTAAACATACACAACAACTATTCCTTCGGATGTGATGGCGCATCCACCTTCTTGACTCAACCATAATGGAATAGACATAGTCCTCCGTGTCTCCAACAAACTAAAGTTAACTCGATCACAACTTTATCTCAGAACACTCTAGCTCCTCTTAAGCGATTACATCTCTGCCATGGACCCAAAGCTGTCTTGCAAGGGTAACTAATTTAACTCAAGCATAAACATCTCAAGCATTGATTTCCAATATGATAAGCTTTATTAAAAACTTGGTCTTAACAATGGACAAATTAACCATCGACGATTCATTCTTGGCACTTGCGGCATGGCTTCATCTTGAAGCGCTTCACATTTCACTTTTCGCGCAAGTGTCTCGGTAGGTGGAGGACTAGGGTTTAAGTGGATATGTATAACACTTTTTTTTCCTGGGACAACTATTGGCAAAGTATCCCGGCTCATTGCATCTGAAGCAACGCTTGACCGACATCTGTTGGCTTCCTCTTGACATAGCCTTAATCTTGGTAGGGGTAGAGCTGAGATTGATGCGATCCGCAGTGATCACTTTCTTCTGAGAGCAGTTATTAGCGATATGTCCTGGCTGGCGACAAGCAAAGCAAATTCTAGACAATAAGCTTCTTCCTTGCGGACTTTTCACTAGGGTGGTGTTATGGAAACTCTGACCATCAGGGCGAAGCACAGGTGAAGGTGTCCCGAACAAAGGCTAAGCAGTACGGCAACTGAGTTGTTGAGGGCACTCCTTACTCGCTATTGCGGTGATCCTTCTTGACGAGCTTTCTGACGCTTGCGGTTGTCCTCCAATTCCTTGCACTCCTCTTCTAGATCAAGGGTCTTGTTAACCAATTACTCTTGCTTCAACTGACTCCTGGAGCAAGTTGGTTCCATAGTCTTATCACTCACTCTTGGGGTTATAAACTTAACTAAAGAAATTTCTGGAATGATCATGGCGAAATTGTTTGACTCTTTGTGGGCATTCCTTAACAAAATAACCTAACTCACCACAGCTTGTAACATAAATGTTTTGGTCATTGTCTTTGGGTTCTTTGGTGCATTCTCTAGCCCAGTGTCCTCGTTTATCACACAAGAAACAGCCTAAGTGGTGACCAAGTCTCACCGATTTCCTAAGGTAGACAGATAGGGTTGACATGTTTCTTCTTCGTTTCTTCACGTGGCATAGCAAGTACGGATGGCAATCCTTCTCTTTTCGCTAACTCTTGAGCAATGACTGCTCGAAAATTCTATCGCTGATGCCGAGTCACAGCGGTCACTATTGGATCCAGGGGACAGTGAGCTGGACAATGATCTTGGCCTTCACAAAGATAGCAGGTGATGTTGTTTATAGGACATTCTCCAGGTAAATGACTTCCTTCACAGCTGGAATAGTTGATTGCATGATCATCAGCAGTGTGTCCTATTTTGCCACAACGGATGCATGTACGGTCTTCTGATTGGTTTGGTTGACAACACTTCAAAGAACAACATCCTGGTATGGTATCGAGTGTGGAGGTACCATTCTTCCTTGTCTTACTGTGGTTTCATTGTCTTCCGATGACGTGAAGAGCTGACGAAAGGCGGTGGTAAACTCTAACCAAGTGATGGTATGTTCATCCTTAGAGGTGGCGAGAAACTCTTCCACCGACTAATGCATTTCCTTCTAAGCGCACGTAGCGTAGGAACTTTCTCTTTATCTTCACATTGCACCAAAGTCGACTTCTCTTCTATGATGCGGCCAAATTTCGCATCTCTCGAGTGGTGATCCATGAAACGTGGGCGGTTTGGTCTTCATGAACAAGGTAATCTTTGACTGTGGACAGGGGTTGCGACTTGAGTTAGGGAGGGATTGATGTTGGCACTGATAACATTCATCTATTGCATCATTGTCTACATAAGCAAAGTCTAAGTGGTGAACAACTGATCCGAGTTTTGAATTGTCACGCTTGGTACAGTGGACGGCTACTGGTCACTATCTACTTTAGCACTAACACCAGTAGTAGCAACTGAACTAACGTGAAGCGCCCCGAGTCTTCTTTGCGATTCGATCCTTTCCAACTGTTGACCACTCTAGGGTTTAGGTAAGAGGGAATAGCATAGATGAGGTTCATGAATCCTAGTGCAGGGGAACAGGTTTAACCCAAAAACTTATACAAACATTATTAATAACTTGGTATGGTTGCTATTCCAAGCCTAGAAGCTCGCAGCGATATCTTGCACACTCAAAGAAACAAGAAAAACGAAATTAACCTAAACACACAATAATCTACCGTATAAGAGGGTAACACTTCTATCTTAGACAGACGCGACTCTCACACATGAGTCTCAACTAGCTACGAAAGCACTAGTTCCTCTAGCTTCTGGAACACTTCATTGATCCACTTTTCTTGAGTTCGACGATTCCTGTCTTCACGACCTTCAGGATTGGCAGCGACACCCAGCGCTTTCTCCTTAAGTGTGAAACAACGATAGCTATCTGGAGTAACTCAGATAAGATCTTCATTTAAAACAACGGGGAAAGATAGAAATTTTCAGCAAGGAGAAAAGAATAGAAGAATAGGACAAGTCAAGAATTTATCATTCTTTCAAGTTAAAATTTTCTTTTAGAAAATAATTTTGAAGTTCTAAAGAACGGCCAATCTATCTAGGGTCAAGACCTACAGTCAAGATGGCTCGATACCACCTCTGTCGGGACCCGAATGTGCAAATCCGGACCCTCGTGTATTCTCTGCACTAGTCCGGGATCACGCTTAGTGCACAGTCTCAACATAGATGAATATCACAATCATACACAGCGGAATAATAAAAGTATCACAATTATAAAATATAAACTATTGAACGACCTTAAGGTCAACCTTACACATGTGAGGCCTTGGCGGCTTCAACTCCAAATAAGTAGCAATGAGCGAAGAGCGTCGGTGAACCCTTCAATATACCACAGGCATCTGACAGGGTTCGACTCCTAGATAATCGCCTTCTTGCAGAACTTCTCCTTCTTCGAAGACAAAGACTTCTCCTCAACTGGTGATGTTTTGTTAAAGCAAGGGTGAGTACACAACCGTACTCAACAAGTCATGCATGTAATGCGTTCTATTACTACATGCATGGCTTATTCCAAAGGAATGGCTGAATGGTTCTTTTGCAATAAAGCAGCATTCACAATTAATCATAAATAGATAGAAAAGCAGTAAAACAAGTAATACCAATAATAAATTTCGCAATCATTCTCAAGTGAAGCATTTTCATCCTTAACCAAGTTCCATATCACATTATCCACATTCCCAACCTCGCTTTTTATCAAAATCTAACCCTTGATTTGTAATCCCGAGCAATGCTCAATACCGTGAAACACGGCTATTGAATAGGTTGTACACTCTGCAGAGGTTATACACTTTACCCACAAGATATAATCAACTCACCACGTCACCGTGAATCGCCATACAAGAGTATGCGAATGAGCGATCATAACAAAGCCTTTCCAAAGTTTCATCTAAACTCAAGATCGCCGCTAAGGTTTCAACAGGAGGACTGGTTACACACCTGGGCCCCCTCTTGCGCCATGTGAGTCCTCATTCCGCTTCTCCGGCCTCACACCACCACGACAGTACCAAAGAATAGATTTCACATTTACTCGGCTAGGTCCGTCCCATTAGGAACTTGTGGTTGTATGAAAGACTCAGTCAAAGGCTCGCAAGGTTAAGTCCTTAGTTGACCGAGGCAAGACTAACCAAAAGTTCATCACATCAACATGTCATAATACCAAATACGACCGCCCAATTGCCACTCTTGGCCCACCGAAAACAATCTTGTCACTTGCCTCAGTCTAAATCACTTTTCCACCCCAGTCCTTTACCATGCACCATGTGCCATCATCAACTCAATAACACATGTCACATTCTCAAAAATATGTTCCATATCTCATTAAGTCAATATTAACTTTAATTTTCCAAAATCATGACAAATCTACGTGGCAGGGCTAAGCACACTACATACGGTCTAATTAACCCATGTTGGCAAATTATTAATGTCCAACTATTAACCCACAATCTAGGGTGACAAATGAATCATGGCGTACAAATAATAGCGACAAGGTGGCAATAACAAGTAGGTTGATTATCTAATCCCAGATCAATTGAAATCAGTTTATCTCAAACTAGCATGCAATAATTTCAAACGAAATAATTTTTAAACATGGGATCAATATGGTCAAAGCACAACTTGCCTGGCCCTTGCAATTTTTATTATTCTTTACTCTTTATCTTCGATCCTTGATCCTCGATCCTTAATACCCGCTTGCTTGATTCTCAGCTCCTTCAAGCGACTTCTGGCAACGCGTCTAACGATAAACAAACACAAATACAACAAAACTCAAAAGGCAAATCAAGTAAACTCCAAATTAAGAACGAATAGCATTGGGCACAACGGCTTAGATGAAATTAGGAACATGAATGGATTAGGTCGATGATTAGACAAAAGAGAATGGCTTTCGGAAAATACATTGAAGAGAAAGATTAATAACTGTGAAAGAAGGAATAATATCCCGAAGAATATTTCTTCCGAAGTTATTAGCTTGATTGGATAGCCGATGATGACTTGGAACAGAACATAAACTAGGGTTGACTGCAATTGACCAACTAGTGGTATCGCAGTGTCGATCACACGGCTCATGATGAACTTAGCTCATCAAACCGGTCCAAGGGTACGGTTATGATTGGACCACATAGGTGGTATGATGGTGAGGCTAGATTGACATATGATTGGGTTAGATCATAGTAAGGCGATAGAAAAGGTAAGGACATCACACTAGGGCCTTTACTTGCATGCACCCATGCGATGACAACGATACGATGAGAGCAAAGCGTTAACGCACGTAAACGTTAACGGCGGAACGATAGCGGCGGGCGTTAGCGATGGGCGTTAACGATGGGCGTTAATGATGGAACGACAGCGGCGAGCGTTAGCGGCGAAGCGTTAGCGATGGGCGTTAACGATGGAACGACAACGGCGAACGTTAACGGCGAAGCGTTAACGATGGGCGTTAGCGATGGGCGTTAACGATGGAACGTTAACGATGAAGGCGAAGCGATGACGGGTAGATTCTAGATTATGGCTTTGACGGCAACCGGGGATCAAATGAACTCCAAGGATGGCCAAAACAGTAGGGTATGGACCTACCGGACAGGGTGACATGGTCACGACAATCCAAAATGGTTGGCGGCAAAAGGCGGCGCCAGCGACGGCGGCGGCGGCCGACGAATAAAAAAAATTTCGATAGATGCAACAGCAAAGGAAAAGTGAGCACCACGTAGAACGCGATGAGACGAACTCAACAATATAGGCGGATTTGGCGGCGACCCACCGGATTGATCACAAACTGCCGATGAACGGCTCTCGGAGCTAATAGATCAAATGGTCATAACTATTAAAGTACTGCATGAAACCTAACCAAATTTTTCAGAGAGCTATCTGGGATCATTTGGCACAAAGTGACGCGAACGGATCTGAGTTTTACCTTCTGGATCAACGGGGAACGCGCGATGAAGTTTCAGCCGTCCGCAACGCTGTCTGATCGCGGAAGATTGATTTTTCTGCGCAAATCCCACCATCAAAACCATGAGTTAGGGTGAGCACCGTGTAGGGGACATCAAGAGGAGTCTACCATAAAAATTTCATGGTCAAACTCGCAAAAACGAGGGAGAACGGGCTCTGGCAAGATTTGATCTTTGGGCAGCCGTAACTTTTGATCCCGTGGATGAAATTGCACCAAATTTGGATGGAAAACAGAGGGTACCATAGAGCACGCCATGGCGAAGACGGATCTTGAAAAGAGTCGACGAGTTGATGGGGAACGCGCCTCAAAGTTCAGCCGATGTGCGGCGGCGTTTCAGAGGATGAGGGATGGATTTCTAGGGTTTGGGTGAGTTTATCTGAGGTGAGAACGTGTGGGAGAGGTCATGAGAGGTCTACTAGGGTTTGGGTGGCGGCTAGGTCAAGAAAAACGCAAAAACCGGCCTCACACGCATTTTATCGAGCAGTTGGCGTGCGCTAGACAAATTGAGGTGACGTGGCGCATTCTGGTGCGTCGGATCGGAATCGGAGGGCTGCGGCGATTCGGCGACGTGGCCGAATGAGGTTGCGACACGTGGCAGATCGAGAAGGTGACACGTGGAAAACAGAATCCGAATTGAATTAGTTCTAGAAATTCATTTAATTCAAGAAAAATAGAAAAATTATCAGGAAAATTCCATAAAATTATATAAAATATTTTGAGACATTTTGAACTCAAATCAAATATTTTCAACAAAACTTTATATTAATTTTCCCAAATTTTAATTAATTCCATAAAGGACTTAATTCAAATTAATTCTTTTGAGGCAATAAAATACCAGAGAAATTCCACAAAATATTTTGGGATATTTTGGAACTCAAATAAAATATTTTCAGAAGAACTTTATTTTCTCTTTTGAAATATTTAATTACTTTAAGTAAAAGGCTTAGTTTAAATTAATTCGAATAATTCCAAATAAATTCCAATAATTCTAAAACAAAATAAAAAAAATCCTAGAAGCACAAGGAACCCAAATAAAACTGAATTTATTTTAATTGAAGTTTATATTAGTCAAATTAAATTACTTTGACTTTAGAAAATTCCAGATTAAGCTTTAATTAAACGAGAAAATTATCGCGAATTTTTTTTGGGAGCTAAACTTCACAAAATATTTTTGGAAACCCAAATTTTGGGATGTTACAACGGTTCTGGCTGACGTCTTGGCGTGGGAGGACGGGCGAGGCAGGAAGGCGGCGACCACGGGAGGCCAAGGTGGCAGCGGAAGAGCAGAGGAAGATCGGGAGGATCTCGTCTCAAGGCCGGGGTTGGGGGCTGGGAAGATCGGGAGAAGATCGCGGAGAGGATTGCGTCCTCGGGGTGGGGCGGAGGATTGCGTGAACTGGATCGCCTGGGCGGCGCGAGGAACACGCGAGGTGGGGGCGGAGGATTGCGGTGCGAGCTGGATCGCCTGGGCGGCGCGAGAACGCAGCGGAGAGGAGTGCTAGGTCTAGATTTCGCGTGGAGGGAGCGGGGTTGGGGCTAGGGGTGGGGCCCGTGGAAGCCGCATCGCTGCCACCAACTGCTGCATTATAGTAGTAGAGATAACATCGAAAAGGCTGAAATCTGGAAAACAACTCTATAAGAGAGTATTCCATCACAAATTTTTCAAAAAGATACTGTTGAGTTGACAGAAAAGTCTGATTGTTAAACCAAAAACACTAAGCGTGTGCATATAAATTCCTTGCGATCAAATAGATGTAACCATGCCTAACTTCAGTTCAAAGACAAGCAAATACGCACAAATAAATCAACCTCCGGTCCAAAATTCCTAGCCCACGTTTCCTCAAGATTGAAACCCTAGCTTTTTTTTTAAGGCAATGAAAGACTATATCTCTCGGCCTCCCTAATTGAAACTCTGGCTACATAGTATGATATGTATCAGTAACTCAACCAAAAAAATTGCGCAGATCTATCAACCTGGAAGCCTTTCAACAAACAAATCATTCATACACATGCATCAAACAAATACCCTAGATACAAAATGACAGAAAAAAACCAACCTCAAAAAATCAGCTGAAGTCTCTGCAGACGAACACAGCCTCCTAACCGACAACCCGTCAGTCTCCAATCACTGCGAAGCCTTCTAGTACCGCCGGCCTGAAGTCAACTCTGCAGACGAACATCATAGGCTAAAAAATTCGATTGAGATTTAATGATTTTCAGTTGCCTAAGAATTAGCAATTCCTTATTTAACCACCAGAGAACAGAGGGGTACACATTTATCATATACTACCAGACAAGTAGTACTTCCACTAATTTCTAAATAAATCTGGTATAAGAAATCGGATGGTGTCTTCTACTTGTTTGTAGACTCGATCAAAAGCATACAAGCTTCAGAACGACCTCGACGCATCCATGCATGGGAACAGATGGATGGATAGCTAAGCGACCACTGGCTGCTTTCGGATTCGCAGGAACCCTAGGAGGCTGAACCAGGCGGCCTTGATCCCGCGATGGTGCGAAGCCGATGCGCCTCCGTGGAGGAGGCGCTCGCACCGCTTGTTGTCGCTGCCGCAGGGCGGCCCCGGCCTGTGCAGGTCAGGCTGATGCACGACTATGGCATCCGGCTGGGCGCCCACGTCTGCGACGGCGTCTGCGGTTCGCCGTGCTTGCATTCACAGGCGGTCCGGCCGGTCAGCACCCGCCCGACGTAATCTTGCTCGTCGATGGCGGCGCCGCCGGACGGAGGCAGTCATCCTCAACGAACCCCACCGCTCAAGATCCTCCCTCTTCATGAAGTCCGAGAAGCCATGGTTGCCCCCTCGAAGAACGGCGACTGCCGACCTGCAGACGCTGCGCGGTGTCGCCGACCGCATTTTCAGCGGCAGCGAGCGAGCTGAACCGGTATTGGACGTTTACGCTTCGTTGATCTTCTTCGTGGGCTCGCCGCGAACCCGAGTAGAGGGTGATGTAGTCCGCGTGCTCGGGCCCGCGTTAGGGTAATACCGGATGCGCCAGGCGTGCCCTCCGGCGCGGAACTCGGCGGACAAGAGGTAGTAGCACTTGCCGGTGCCAATGACCTTGGTTACCCACGAGTAGCCTTCGACCGTGGCCATGGCGCTCCCGGCGGTCGCCGTGGAGGTGATTGGCGTCGTCGGGAGGGGCGGTGGGGAGAAGTAGGTCTGCATGGCGCCCCTCGCGGAATTCAGACGGCCGGTTCGACGGTCAACGAGATGAGATTTGTATGGAAACATACGTGCGATTGGAAAAAGCACCGAGTACGAGTATTATATACCGAGTAAAGACATGCATCATAACCGTAACGGAAGCCGTGTTGAGTAAGATCTTATCTCTACAGCAACTAACTTCCTAGGTGATGGCAATCACGTTAATATCTTCCTATCTCCTCGCATTTTTTTTTATTTTTTTACATTCTCGGGTAAATTAAAATTTACATTATGATAGTATGACTATCAATATATATCAAAAGTTGGATTATATTGAGATAGTATTAAAAGATTTAATCGCGTTCTCTGCTAGCTTCTGCCCTGCAACACACTCGGCCGCCGAACGTACGTGTCATGCATGGCGACCTCAACGCCGTCCGCCGCCGGCGGAGCGGAGCGGACGGTGCCCCCGTCCTGTTACGTACCGCGTCCACCGTCTTCGCCACCGTGGCGAGAGGGTCCCACGTGCTCAACATCGACGGCTACTCCCGGATCAAGGAGACCATCGGCACCGGCAGCTACTCCAAGTCGTGCGCTTTCGAGGTAGGAGGTCACATGGCGTATCAAATATTATCCCAACGGCAGCAAGGAAAAAAGTGCTGATTGCATATCCGTCTACCTCGACCATGTCAGCCCCGCCGAGGCCGTCAACGCCGTGTTCCAGATCGATCTGCTCGACGGCGGCGGGATGGCAGTGCCGTTGTACCGCCACACGAGCAAGCACAACTTCAGGAAGGCCCGAACCGACTGGGGCTGGGGGAGTTCCATCAAAAGGGAGGTGCTAGAGAAATCAGATCATCTCAAGAACGACCGCCTCACCATTCGGTGCGACGTCACCGTCCTTAAGGAGCTGCGCGTGGAGGAGCCGGCCGTGATGGAGTCGTTCGTCGAGGTGCCGCCGTCCAACATGCGCCGGCATCTCGGCGCGGTCTCCTCCGGACCCAGGAGGGGGCAGACGTGACGTTCAATGTTGGCCGGAAGAAGTTTCATGCTCACCCACGAGTAGCCTTCGACCGTGGCCATGGCGCTCCCGGCCGGCGGTCGCCGTGGAGGTGATTGGCGTCGTCGGGAGTGGCGGTGGGGAGAAGTTGTAGGTCTGCATGGCGCCCCTCGCGGAATCCAGACGGCCGGTTCGTCGGTCAACGAGATGAGATTTGTATGGAAACATACGTGCGATTGAAACAAGCACCGAGTACGAGTATTATATACCGAGTAAAGACATGCATCACAACCGTAACGGAAGCCGTGTTGAGTCAGATCTTATCTCTACTAGTTCAATGCCCGTGCGTTGCTACAAAAAATAAAATTGGTAACGAAACATAAAGGTAAGCAATAAAAGAAAATTATTTTACAAGATCAAACATTTATCTTTCCCGATTACAAAAATTTTTCCAGAGGATGGTACAAAGGCAATGCAAATATTTTCTTGGATGAGAATTGCGGGGATAAAGCTGAATTACATAACAATGCCCGTTCGTTGCTACGAAAAATAAATTTGGTAACAAAACATAAAGCTCGAACAACAAAAGAAAATTGTGCTACAAGATCAAACATCTATTTCTCCCGATTACACAAGTTTTTATGGTTTCTCCTGTGACATGAATTTATTTTTCATGATATTAAAACAAATTTAGAAATGATATTCTTGATATACGTCTCGAAAAATCTGAAAATAAATTTAGAAAGGCACCTGGGACTCCGGAGTTGAGGACGGATTATACAACAGCGGAAGCAAACATAACATTGACCAGAGATAGCGCGGACACAAATGTAAATAAAACTTCAATAAAAACATCTATATCGATCTAGAATCACTGCATGAAGTTACTAAGAAACATCTGCAGATCTCAAAGGAGATCTCTTAACATCGACAAGACAAACATGTCCAAGTTCACATGGCGCTTCTACAATTCACGGGTCCTGGATACATGCGCCTCGACTCGGGCCTCTTGACAGCAAGTTTATGCGGCAGGCGCATCGGTCATTTCTTGTTCAACAGGAGCTGCCTGAACCGGGTAGTAGTGGTAGTGCAGCTCCCCAACATCATCTCCAGAAAACTTCTTCCAACCATTAGGGCCAACGTGATAAACTGCAATTCAAACAAACTGGTAATGTCAACCACAATCCATATATGAACTAACAAAATGGGGCAGATGATCAAGAGGATATTCATTTTGTAACTGTGCTTTGCAAAAGTTCTATGAAGCACATAAGTTGCCTTATCCTACAGGCCTAATAAGAACAGAAGGGAGCTTCGGCATTACTTGTTCAGCGTTACTACTTTGATTAGATAATGGATGCAACGTAAGCAGATCTATAGTGTCACCAAGGTATCTTGGTTCAAAATTATTATGGTAACAGTATGTTAGGATTATATTGTAGAAGGTTGTTTGCCATTATTGCCACAAGAAAGAAAATGGATGGATCTTATATGACCCTAGCCAGACTAAGTAGACTGATGTCCGAAAACAAAATAATATACAACCACCACTTGCTCCATCACGAAATGTTGCGTGATAAATAGCTCCCCGTGCTAATTCACCAGCTTCATCGACTGACATCTCAAAGCGGTAACTGAAAGGTGAAGTACAAACATAAGGAAACTCCAAGATAATGTGAGCAGCCAGCAAAGCAGCATATCATAGGTGAAAAAAACTACCCTTCGTCCAAGATACCATAAGCATATAGGGAACCTGAACCAACAGAGAACCGGTTTCCTTGAGCCTTGCGCCTCACTATCAACATAATACAAGCCAGGACCCTAGATCAAGAGAGAGCATTAAGCACAGAGCAGTATACAGCTTAAAGAAACTAAAGGCGAAGCAAAAAAATTGTTTTTGTAGTCTTGGTAATTAATGAGACACCATGCAAAGGCATTGGAAATCGGTGAACTACATGATCTACTATATATCAGATACTCCTTAAGCATAGACGCAAAAGACAAATAGATGAATTCGTGCAAGACCATGTAACTTTGTATATTCGATACAAGATTAATGAAATACAGTATTCCTCATGTGTTTGATTGTCTTTTTTGTTTTCGCGAACAAGTGTCTAAAATAAAGTTCTGAATAGTTAATGCAAGATCTAGTAAGGATGAGAACTATATCAATGTTATTCCCACTACTATGCTTTTGGGAAAGAAAATATTGAGTTTCATGCACCAACAAGTTCACCCAAGGTTGTTAGGCATTGGGGAGTGACGGGCAATCTACCCATACTTCAACAAAAAACACAAATGTTAATTTTTAGATCTGACCTGATAAATCCATGAGTTGAAGTGCTGATGGACTTCATCAACCAAAGGTCCACGGCTAACTCAGTGGCACCTAATTGGTAAGGCAAGCATGGATCAAAAGGTCATGAAAAACAATAAACCTTTGCTTTAACAGCTTATGAGCAGCATATCATAGTTAGACTTAGAGACTTATAGGATAGGGGTGTGTATCTGATTGTTTCCATCAATACTGCACCATGCCATTCCTATCTCTATGTTTTCAGGTCCAGTGCAGTTAAGCTAAATGATGGACCTAAAAACAAACCCATGCCTTCATCATCTCCAGCCACCAGGTTGTGGAGCTAAATCAAAATTTGTGATGGAGAAACAGTGAGCAGAACTAATACAGAAATCCTTCCCAATAAAAACCTTGTTCACATACAGATCTAAGAGACATGGGGAGTTCCATAAAGGAATAAAACACATTGACAAATGCAAACAAGATTCAAGCATTTAATTACCAATCTTGAAGAAATAGTTGGTTGACCATAGTTTATTGTTTTTCAAAGCAGTAATATGCTGCAAAGAACTCCACATCTCAGCCCTCCATTAACTTAACAGAATGCCAAAAATCTGAAGTTGACATCATCTATATGAATATACTACCATTTCAGTATGAAAGCAAGACTACATTAAATTAAGCGTCCGGTGTTCATTACAATGTGCCTTGCTCCCAGTATGGACACATATATATGTACTTATGTAGTTTCAAGTCTGTTGATATATATAATATACGACAGACAATATGCAGAACCAAAAAAGAACATGGGAAGGTGGAGGAGCAAAACCCAGTAACTTCTGCTTGTGAAAATTTCCTTGCCGGAGAATTATTTACCAAGGGAATGGATCTGAGTCTCACCATGCCAATGCGAGCTATCGAACCTGACATTCAAAAACCTTCCTTTTCCATATTCAGAGATGAACAGAAGAAAGCAAAAATTGCAAGTGAATCGGGCTTGCTTGTAACCTATCAATGGTTTTATTGAGATGACAGATAAAACCACCCTCGTCGTGCCTTCCCTACAGAGGCCACATCTTTTTATTCACATTGGAGGGGCCTATGAGAATTGATGTTGAAAGAGTAAGATAAAATACAAATTAGCAGCAGCAGACTATTATACAGGGGAAAATCACGGAATTAAAACTCTACCTGTGTCAAGTGATTGAAAAATTGTGCTGAGAGATTTCTCCACTCAGCTCACGAAATATCAGCGACCACCACCGGGGCTTGAACTACCACCAACTGTGGTATTAGTCTGAGCACGCATGATGGTGTCTGGTGGGAAAACCCCTTTTGGCAAGATTGATCCAACAGTCTCAGGTGCTGCCACTGGCGATCCTACTTGGTTGGCTGATGGGTCTTTGGCCGAAATATATTCTGGCCTTAGATCTGGGGAAGATGAAGATGGAACCAACATAGGAATAGAGAAGCCGAGAGGATAGGGAGCAATTGGCATGTCAGAGAGGGGCAAAGCAGATGAACTGTAGCTGAGCGTGCCCATTGGGTCATCATACTTGTATGCAACTCCATATCTGCAATATCCATTTTGAGAATAGTATGCACAAGGCTGAGCAGCCTGACAATTGAGATAACAGAGGAAGCTTGGTAAGGAACTGCATATATTTTATTTAAAAAAAATACAAACACATAGACAGTCTAATTATCTAAGTGCGATCCATTTCTTCCTGGCATATTAAACCGTGGTCTCTGCACGCTGCTCTCCGTTTCCTTGGACGCTGCTAGCTTCGTCGATGATGCAGGTCCTAGAGCTGGAAACCATTGGGCTATCATTTAGCCATACATATGAAATAGGCAACAAATCATGCGAAAATACTGGCTAAAGAGTTCAGGATTACATCGAGATCTCAGCATCCGCTTCCTGCTGGCGTTGTCGGGCTTCTTGATACTTGCCGCATGCCATGCATCTGAAGCGGGCTCTGGATTGACAACGTCTCCATCCTTGATCTGTTCAGCAGCTCTGTCATAAGCCAAGTGCTGCACCATTTCGTTTGCACTCTTCTCCTGCAGGTGTCTGTTGCACTTCATCTCCTTCTTTGCCTCCTGTAATTAGAACATAAGAACATCATATCGCATCATTTTGTCTAGAAAGCTGACAGGAACATAGGTGAAGAATTAGCATCACATCCTATACCTCCAGTTCCGATGATTTTGCTTTGAGAACAGCTCTTGAGCTTGCAAGCTCGTGCTGCAACGCTTTTAGCTTCAGGGCAAAAAAGCAGTGGCCAGTCAGATTCGTGATGAAAAATGTCATGAACTATCAATATGATTCTCAAGATTTACGCAAAGATGAAAGCAGTACAAACTTACTCTATTTCTTCCAAGATTTAGCTCCTGCAAAACAAATATTTGAAGATAATTAAGTCTCATTTCGAGCACAAGAGAGTTCACATGTGTACACAAATAACAATCGCAAAAACCTGAACCAAGAACGAAACAGTAAAGCTTCTTGCAGAAAATTGTGGGAGGGCTTACTGCCAACATCTGGGAATTGGCCTGCGCAAGCTGCCAGTTGGCGAGCCGCATCTTCTACAACTCAGCCCCGCTCAGCTCTATGATCTTGCTGCGCGCACCAAAATCAAATTAAACCAAATCGAGTCAAACCAAGAGCGCAGATTAAGAAACACAACCACTCAAGAAAAAAGATTAGTTGCTGCAAGAAATTGGGGTTGCAGAGACGTACTCTCTCTCCTCAAGGAGCCTCACAAGATTCGAATTCTCCTGAAACACAACACGAAATTTCGAGAGAAACAAAGAGCAGCTTTAGCGACCGAGATCCAGATCCAGCCTCCTAATTACCGAGAGAGAGCAGAGCCGTGGGATCAGCAATCTTACCTTGACCAGCTGCGCGACTCCCTCCACGCCGTCCGCGCCCGCGCTCGCAGCCGCCGCTGCACACCACGACCCGTCCCGCTCCTCGGCCGGCGGAAGCCTCAGGTTAGTGATGTCGCAGAGCGTCTTCCTCCTAGCGGCAGCACCAGCACCGAGCTTCGAGATGGCCGCCATCGCCGCCGCCTTCCTGTCCGGCGCTCCCGCGGCCGCTGCTGGGGCTGGGCTCGCCTGTTGGGGCGAGAGAACGGCGGCCTCCATGGGATGTCACGGCGGCGGCGAAGGGGACCAGGAGGCGCGGCCGGCGAGGGGGAGGGAGTGCGGCACGGACGGAGCAGATCGAGATTCGGAGACGCGCATCACGGCCGACGAGAGGGAGGGAGTGGGCTACGGTTGGAGAAGGGGGGCAGATCCAGAGCGATCGTCGGAGCGTGGTGCGGGTGGGGGCAGATCCAGAGCGATCGTCGGAGCGTGGTGCGGGTGGGGGCAGATTGGGATTGGGAGGTGGCGGCGGAGCGAGTGGGGCAGGGTTTGCGCGGAGGCAGGTGCGGAGGCGGGGCGGGGAGAGAGAATGGAGCGTGGGTGCGGGTTTAGGGTTTGCGCCGCGCAGATGGGGGGATGGGGGGACTGTTTTTTTTGTGCGCGTTAGGGCTGGGGAGTGGGCCCGCGCGTTAGGGTTGGGGTGGGGAGAAAAACGGATGCACCACCGTCACCAACTCTCAATTAATAGTAAAGACAACTAACTTCACGTTAATATCTTCCTATCTCCTCGCTTTTTTTTTGATTTTTTTACACTCTCAGGTATATTAAAATGGGAGTGTATAGGTATCATCCGGATGTTTTTGTCTTAACTAACATCCAAATTCACCGGGCCGTTGGATCTAACATCCAAATTCACCGGGCCGTTGAATCAAATCATAGGATTGGATGTGGGCCGTTGGATCTAACATCCAAATTCACCAGGCCGTTGGATCAAATCATAGGATCGGATGTAATCGATACTCCCGAATCTCAACAATGATCCAATGGTTCTAGATTTGAGTGATTTCAACAAAAAAATCATCCGGTTGATGTGTATCAAATCCCTATTAAAATTTACGTTACGTTAGTATGACTATCAATATAGTATATCGAAAGTTGGATTATATTGAAATAGTATTAAAAGATACTAAAAATTAAAAGGTAAAGGTATCAACCTTCCCGTACTATCTTAATGTAAATTTTAGGAGTTCACCGCTCTAGTGATCATCTGCCATGTCACCTCGACGAGTCGGAACTTGGAAGCCGCCGGCCCGCAACCGGTCGCCGTCGCGTTCTGCCTCGGGTCGAAAGCTACTCAGTCCAAGAAACTGGCCAACGGCGCGCGGCAACATCAAGACATCCCCAAGCTCGACGTCGGCGGCCACTCCTGGTACATAGCCCACTACCGTAACGGCTGGCTCGCCAGAACCACCGGGCACCGGCTCCACATCCCTCTGCGTCCATCTCGATCTCGCCGGATCAACGCCGAAGGCGACGACAGTGACATCCAGATGGAGTATCAGTTCATGATGCATGAATTCGGCGGCGGGTGGCCGCGATTCATGTCTGCCAAAGTCGTCTGCGCCGTCAATAGGCGGCGTAGCTCGCACGGCTTCGAGCGCTTCGTCACGCGGGAAGACCCGGAGATGTCTGAAATTGTCAAGCGTGATCGATTCACGAATCACGATCCGGTGCGGCGTCACCGTTCTACCGAATCGCCACGAGTCAGGCGTCGAGACGGCGCTGCCGCCGCTCGGCGCCACCGTCTGGCCTGCCGGAACCATCCATCGTGAGGGCGACGACGTCTGGTCTGCCGGAATCACCCGTCGTGAGGGCGAGGGCTCCCGCTGTCTGGTCCGCAGGAACCATCCGTCGTGAGGGCGAGGGAGCCACCGTCTGGGCTGCAGGCCGATCTTGGCCGCCTCCTCGCGACAAAGGATTTCGAGGTCGGCGCGCGGCATGGTATTTTCCGCACGCTGGTCCGTGCTTGCCGCGCGTTCGTCGGTGTTAAAGGCGGACTTCTTTGGCCCGATGGCGGAGGAAAACACCACCTACATACGCATCAACGACATGCGCGCACCCGGAAGCATTGGAGGCTCTGCTTCCTTTCATATACACCGACTCCTTGCCGGAGACGAAGGCAAAGGCGCACGAAGCAGAAAAGATAGCCATGGATTTGTTCGTAGCGGCGGATCAGTCGTATCGTATGATCTGAAAAGGGTTGAAGTCACAGTAACCGAGAACATGTCCAAACACATCGCCGTCGGTTGTCGAAGCTGGCGCTGGCGCAAGTGTGTGGATGCTAGGCATTTACGGTCAAGTGTGCGGCTCACCGGAGCCCAGCTCCCTTTACTGGTGTTGGATTAACTAGATGTGTGGGCGTGGCGCACGCCGCGCCAACCACTACACGCCCAGCAGTAAAAATCGTGCAGAGCTTTAGGGACTTAGCACATAAAAATGGATTAACATGTAATTTTAGAAAGTTTCAAATGACTTTTTGCAAAGAACAACGCACTAATAAATTCGGAAGTTCCCCTGCAAAAAAAAATATTAATACGTCTTTGCGCCAAAAAAAAAACTCAACAGTTTCATGGCCTGACCACAAAAAAAATGGATTTGAGGGTCTGAATGTAATTCATGATACTCGTGGATCTTTGCGCAAGGAAAATAGGGGAAAAATCAATATCAGGTTTTTTGGGGGCTTGGA
The DNA here is from genome assembly GCA_036346375.1 of Guadua angustifolia. Lineage (NCBI taxonomy): Eukaryota > Viridiplantae > Streptophyta > Magnoliopsida > Poales > Poaceae > Guadua > Guadua angustifolia. Next base: position 43,224 of record JAYEVE010000150.1, read on the forward strand.
TGTAATTTTGGAGTTTGCGGAGGAGCTCCGCGCAAAAATACGTTGCACGTGGGCGACATGCGCAAACGCCACGCGTCGAGCAGGAAAAATCCTCTGCTTCAGTGACTGAGCCAGCGTTTGAACCGGCAACCACACCTCCGCCGCCCCCTCTGATGATCGCCATCGCTTCCTCCGATCCCCTTCTCCTTCAGTCCCATCATGCCAAAGAGCTCCTGTACAACCCCCACCACCTTCTTTCCTGCCTCCGGTGACTCACCGCTGACAGATCCACCGTCATGCGAACACCTCCCACCGTCATCCCCAACACCTAACTCTCTAGTCATACGTGAATCCCCGCTGCCTACTACACCCATTATCGGCTTCCTTCCCACAACAGCCAGCACCATCGCCGGGCCTCTGCCACTCGGCTAAATCTAGGGTTATGTCAGTGAACCTGAGCACTAACTCGATGAACCCCATCCTAAATCTCACCAGAGAAGATTTCGCCCTCTCCCGTTGCATGAATCCCATGCGGATTCCAAGGTTAGGAATTTCGATTTTTTGAAAGAAAATATCCGGGTGATGCTCATCAAAACCAAAAATTAATTATATATGAGTTGTATCTGGTTAAATATGTTGATGTTTGAGACTCCAATCGAAGATTCAAAGCATAAATAAACACAAGTCGTATAATTTCCTAGCTGTATTTGGGCCCTTCTTGGGCTTTTTGTGGGCCGGGTCGTCACACGCATGCAGCAAGTCACTGATCACTTGTTTAGAAGTCTTGCTTGAAACAGAATGGTTTTTTGTTCGATTGGCCGTCTTGTATAAAATTTCTAGTTCTGTTCCTGTCTCCAACAGAATTCATGTCGCTAGCAGGGATGATATCGTAAGTTCGTAACATACCAGATTCGTTACGTCCGATCCAACTACTCTTTAACAAATTTTTTAGTACCGAGTACAAGACGTGATATCAAATCTTAACCGAAACCAATCGATGGCGAGCTCGACGTAGGGAGTCCGGCCGTAAGAATCCATCCAACTCCCGTTCAAATTCTAATACCTCGTTCTTGAGATGGTGAGGCGGTCAAATTCTAATACCTCGTTCGATTTATCGCGTTCTCTGCTTCTTTCCCTGCAACACACTCGGCCGCCAGCCGTACGTGGGGTGATTGATACAGTAACTCTAGCACTACTTCAGGCAGGCCCGAACCGACTGGGGCTGGGAGAGTTTCATCAAAAGGGAGGTGCTAGAGAAATCAGATCATCTCAAGAACGACCGCCTCACCATCTGGTGCGACGTCGCCGTCCTTAAGGAGCTACGCGTGGAGGAGCCGGCCGTGACGGAGTCGTTCGTCGAGGTGCCGCCGTCCAACATGCGCCGGCATCTCGGCGGTCTCCTCCGGACCCAGGAGGGGGCAGACGTGACGTTCAATGTTGGCCGGGAGAAGTTTCATGCTCACCGGTGTGTGCTCGCCGCACGGTCGCCTGTCTTCAAGGCGGAGCTGTTTGGTTCCATGAAGGAGAAGGATGCGAAATCCATATGCATCAAAGACATGGACGCCACCGTGTTCAAGGCGCTGCTTCACTTTATGTACACCGATGAGTTGCCAGAGATAAACGAGGAAGATGCAACAACAATGTCTCAGCACTTCCTTGTAGCGGCGGACAGGTACGGAATGGAGAGGCTGAAGTTGATGTGCGAGGACAAACTATGCAGGTGCCTCGACGTCAAGACGGCGGCGACCACATTGGCGTTGGCCGAGCAGCATCGTTGCCATGGGCTCAAGAAGGCGATATTCAAGTTCCTCAGCTTGCCCCAGAACATGAAAGCAGTCATGGCAACCGATGGTTATGAGCATCTCATGGCAAGCTGCCCCACTGTTTGCAAGGAGCTCATGGCAAAGCTTGTTGACCTTTGGACTTAGTCAGTGTGCTGAAATTAAAAGTTTGGCTATTTCTCTCCTATTTTTCTGTATATTCATCTGTTATATGAATACAGTACTAGCTAGTTGCATGGGTTGTCTGCTTTATCTCTTTCTATCCTGTGTTAGCGTAGCTTCACGTCTATGTGTACATTACTATGTTAATTATATATGTAAATATAGAAGAAAAATACCAGGTACCGTGTTCTGTTTGACGGATTTGCTACAGTAGTGGCGATGATGAAATGCAATGCCAACGTTAATGCAGGAAAACCACCGAGAGTTGTTAGAATAACGACGCACAAAACATATGAAAACATATGAAGAAGATCAAATCACAAAGAACAAGAGACGGATTTAACGTGAAAAACCCTTGCGGGAAAAAACCACGAATGCCGGCTGGCGAGAACTTCACTATTTTCTGGAGGAATTACAAAACGCTGAGAACGAATCGCCCCAAGCGGCGTACTAGAAGGAAATATATAGATGGAGGAGCCGGCCGTGATGGAGTCGTTCGTCGAGGTGCTGCCGTCCAACAAGCACCAGCATCTCGGCGGTCTCCTCCAGACCCAGGAGGGGGCAGACGTGACGTTCAAAGTAATACCTCATCACAGACGGTTTTTGAATACAGTCGGTGATAAAAGGTTTAATATAAGTTTTTTGGTAGTAGCACGATCTCTTCGATTATATGCAGTCCGGATACCTCCCAAACCTACAACCATGCACACGAGAGCACTGCAAGCCACTCGTCATGCTTGCTAGCTGGCGCTGATGAGTTGCTAGCGGCAGTTTTCCTCCCTGCATGCTGCACGTACAGGCTAGGGCTAGAGCTAAATTTCTACTGTTCTTCTATCTCTTTGGCGCTCCAATATATCGACATAGGTGGACACACGGGGTGTAGCATCGTTGAGTGGAATTAAACACGGTTGATGGTTACGTTTCTCATTGAAGAGTGTTCAACTACCCACAGGCTGTCAATGTGCTTTACATCTCTGTGAATATAGTGGTTGGTGATAATAATGAGGAGTAATCTAGTTATTTTTAATATTTTATTGATCAATGTGCTAAGAAGAAATACGCCTTATAAAGTTAGACGGAGGAATTACCGTGCATCATGTTATCTATTCATGTGATATACAGACATTTTTATACACTGACGTCAAAGTATGTAAGTAAATATTGGCAGGCACTTCTGTATGTAAGATTAGAACCCAAGAATCAAAGAAAAAATCCAGATGAAACTGTGCAATAATATTTTTTGTTTTATTGCGTTGCTCTTAAACCATCAGAAGTGCTAAAGGGTGGAGAATACATCTCACCTAACAAAGTTTAGACCAGGGGAATTAATGCAGTGGATAGGAAGAGTAGTCAAGAATTGAAGAGACATGAAGGTTAATTTAGAGGGGTTAAATAGATACACATGAATTAGTAATGATCATATGATAACTTACAAATCCGGTAGGAATGCCCTCTCGATATTGTTCTGTATTGTCTCTCTTAAATCTTTACAACAATTAAGAGCATTTTAGTGCAATTAACCAACTAAATCGCATCCACATTGAAAAAATAAAACCCCTAACATGGTGGGGCCTTCGACAGCTACTCCGGGACCAAGGAAGCCCTCAGCACCGGCAGCGGCTCCAAGTTGTGAACTTTTTTGAGGGAGGAGGTTGTACATGGTGTATGTGGGTGGATAACGAGCCAATTTGATTGGACTCGACTTAGATTTTGTCAAACTTGTTAACACAATGAGTCAGTTCGACTCGACTTGTTATCTTAATGAGTTCAAAGCTTAACTCGACTCGACTCATTAAAAACTCGAGTTAGCTCGTTACGTTGATACCAGAAACTAAATGTGCCTACCTGCATTGATTTTATAAATTAACATAAGCTCATGCAACAAGCAAACCAATATACCATGACATTTAGTTGAAATGGTTCCAGAAATTAACATAAGCTGATCTAAATTCTGAAGTCTGAACTACTGCCACTGTATGTCTAGTTGAAATGGTTATTTTAGAGCTACAGGGTAAGCTCGAGGATGGACACGAAATAGCTGCTAAAACACTTTCAAAAACATTAGTACAGGGTCTCAACGAGTTCAAGAATGAGGTTTTGTTGATAGCTAAACTCCAGCATTGGAACCTTGTTCGGTTTCTTGGCTGCAACATAGTGGACAAGAAAGGATACTTGTATACAAATCTCTACTATATAAAGTGAGAGTTTCTTCCCACATCATTTCATCAAAATTACCCACCTTTGCCACTGCTCTTTAATTACCCACCTTTACCCGCGTTACTTCATCAAAAGTACCCACCTTTGCCACTGCTCTTTAATTACCCACCTTTGTCCGCGCCACTTCATCAAAATTACCCACCTTTGCCACTGCTCTTTAATTACCCACCTATGCCACTGCTCTTTAATTACCCACCTATGCCATTGTTAGTGCTCTTTGCAAATAAACTTTTTATCGCAAATTGAGTTTCCGTTGCAACGCACGGGCACATAGCTAGTACATGAAAAACATGAGCCTGGACTAGTTTCTATTGGTTATGCTCATTGCTCTCAACATTTCTTTTCTGGCCTTGAAAATTGGCCGATAATTCCACAGAAAAAAAGTAAGTACTCACATATGTCAACAGAAAATTCCAACAGTTTCCTACTTGATTGGCAAGTGTGATACCGTATCATAAGAAGGCATAACTCGAGGTTTATTATCTTGACCAGGACTCGAGATACAGAATCATCCATAGAGATCTGAGAGCAAGTAATGTTCTTCTTTTTTTGATAATGGAAGCTTTATTAATCGTCAAGAACATTACATCGAGGAGATACAAAGTCCTTGAGAAAATTCTTCCGGCCTCTGCTTTAAAAAAGCACACAGCCCAAAAACAAAGAAAAACACGTACACTCTAATGACTAGTGATCCGAAGACTAGACCGCCACCCATGCTCTTGTGAAAAGAAAACCATGGCCACCTGCACCAATCGCCGTGAAACCTCCGTCAAGAAAGATCGCCATTCTAGCTTCTGTAGCACAGCCCACGTACGTAGCCAGTGGGAAGTAGCAAAAATAACCTGCAAAGGGGATGAATTTGATTTCTTTTCAAAAACAAGCGCATTCCTGGCCAACCAAAGAGACCAACAAATAGCTGTGGCTCCTAGTAGGGCAACATTATGAAGGGTCTTCTCAAAACAGCCAAGCCATTGACCAAACATATTAGACACACTAAGAGGTCTAGTGATACCAAAAGCTATGTGCACAAAACCCCATACCGAACGAGCAAATCGACAGTTAAAGAACAGATGCCTAATTGTCTCCAATTCGTGACAAAAGCTGCATGTTTGACTACCCTACCAATTGCGTTTGGCCAAATTATCCTTGGTCAGAATAACCCCTCTTCGTAAATACCATAAAAACACTTTGATCTTAATTGGAGCTTTTAACCTCCATATACGCTTGTTGAAATTAGGCACATCACATTTAATCAAGGCCAAGTAATGAGAGTGCACTGAGAATTGTCCAGATTGGCACAAGTTCCAGCGAAATTCATCGTCACATTGTGTCAGATGTAAACCAGCGATACGTGAAAGCAAATTATGCCACGCCGCCAACTTAGGTCCAATTAATGACCGTCTCCAATGTAAACTTGTTTGAGGATTCATGAGAGCATCAGCAATGATTATGTGTTTATTCCTTGTAATGCTATATAACCCAGGATATTGATCTTTTAACGCACAGCTTCCCAACCATATGTCTTCCCAGAATCTCACTTGTGATCCATTATTAATTTTGAAAGTGCCAAAGCGAAGAAAATCTCGTTTGACCTTCATCAAACCGGACCAGAAATGTGAGTCTCCTGGTTTCCACTCAACTTGTACTAACAGTTTAGATCCAAGATATTTTCTTCTAAGAAGCTGCTGCCAAGTACCATCCGATGTTAAAAGCAGGAACAACCATTTACTTAAAAGTGCCGTGTTCTTAACATGTAAATCGTGAATCCCCAATCCCCTTGCTCTTTAGGTTGGCATAGGATACTCCATTTTGCAAGACGATATTTTCTTTTATCTTCCTCACCTTGCCAGAAAAATCTGGAGCGATAATAATCAAGTTTTTTATGCACACATGTAGGGATCTCGAAAAGGACATCATATACATTGGGAGGCTACTTAACACAGAATTGATAAGTGTTAATCTACCCCCAACTGAAAGATACTTCCCCTTCCAACTACTAAGTCGCTTTTCGAAACGCTCTTCCACCATTTCCAATCGGAATTCCTCAACCTCCTAAAGTGAATAGGAATTCCTAAATACTTCAGAGGGAGGTCCCCTTGTTTGCAACCAAAGAGATCCACATACTGATGTAAGGAATCCTGGGCATCACCGAAACATAGTACCTCGCTTTTATGGAAGTTTATTTTGAGACCCAAGATTTGCTCAAATGCACAAAGCAGTAACTTCATGTTACGAGCTTTATCAAGATCATTTCCCATAAATAAAATTGTGTCATCGGCATATTGTAGAATAGATAAGCCACCATCAACTAAGTGAGGCACTACTCCACTAATCTGCCCTTGTTCTCTAGCTCGTCTAATCAGAACTGCCAACATATCTGCGACAATATTAAAAAGTAATGGTGAGAGCGGATCTCCTTGTCGTAGACCTTTTTTGGTTTGGAAATAGGGTCCAATTTCATCATTAACATTCACCGCCACACTTCCACCCGAAATGAAGGACTTAATCCAAGAAATCAGCTGAGATGAGAATCCTTTCATTCGGAGGGTCTGAAACAGAAAAGGCCATTTAACCTTATCATAAGCTTTTTCGAAATCAATCTTAAAAAGGACCCCATTGAGCTTTTTCCTATGCATTTCGTGGATTGTTTCATGCAAAATGACAACCCTTCTAGAATGTTTCGCCATTAAAAAGCTGTTTGTGACGGACTAACAACCTTGTCAGCAACCATATTCATTCTGTTTGTCATAGCCTTAGTAAATATTTTGAAACTCACATTTAGTAGACAAATTGGTCTGTATTGCTGAATCACATTTGCTTCATTAACTTTGGGGATTAAAGAAATGATTCCAAAATTCAGGCTAAAGAGAGGGATATCTCCAAAATGAAGTTCCTGGAACATAAGCAAAAGGTCACCTTTGATAGTATCCCAAAATTTCTGATAAAACTCTGCAGGGAAACCATCTGGGCCAGGAGCCTTGTTATGTTCTTCTAGACAAGGAGATGACTCCCAAAACTTCTGACTGTGGAATGGCAAGAATGTTTGGCAGTGAAGAGACAGAAATCAATACCCGAAAAGTGGTTGGCATATAGTTCAGAGATCAACAATTTTGTGTCTATCAGTGACTTATGTTCAGCAAGAACATCAGCCTACAAGGGAAAAAATATCACTATAATTCTCATTTATTATACCTGCACAATTTCAACATTGTAGCAACTTAATTAGTTAATAGTAAATAGAGTTGAACATAGTGGGAACAGAGTTGATTTATGATACCAAAAGTTGCATATTTGAAATAAAAATTATCTCACTACAGACTGTGAACCTCATCTCGGGAACGCACATGAACTTTTTGGGTTCCATTTAGTTGCTTGGTGGCACTATCATGAGCATTTGCTAATATAGAGACATAACACTTGAGAAGATTTCTTCTGAAAAGAAAATTTGACACACCCCTTTGGTTGAAGTATTCAACTATCTCTTGATGATGCTTTATTAGGCCCTGTAATTTCCGCGAAAATAAACATATCAGAAGATTGAGAGCAAGTAATGTTCTTCTATGAAAACAACTCCAGCATTGCGAAGCAACTCACTCTACTCCTCCCCAACCCATGGGCTTTCGTCTGAGACTTTCATTTCTTTTGGAATTTGCTTGAGTCTGAAGAACCAGAAAGGGGCGAAATCTTGTGCAAGCCAATTCGGTGAGCTTTTCTGGAATTGATTGGAACTGTAGCTCCCTAGTACCTCTCAGATTACTCATCAATCTTCATTTTCATGTTTCCTGCCTGAAGCAATGCCGCATCCCTCTTCTTCTTGCTCAGCTCAGGCGAATGGTGGCGGCACACTTCGACCACTCTCCAACCTCATTAGCAGGTATTGATCGGCTTGCCTTATGCTAACTGACGTCTAGGTCCCGCGTCACAATGATAGAACAGAGGAGGTGGCTGCAGGCTTTGCTGCCAGCGAGAGCGAGCCGGAGCCGACCGACTGCTGGTTCGGCGAGCGTTTGGAGATGGTGTCGCACCGAGGGAACGGCTCAGCTGGGATTGGAGGTGATCGGAATGGTCTACCTTCGGAGCAATGTGGCAACCATGGCGGGTGACTAGCCGGGGCAGCAGTAGAGGCGTAGCCGATCTTGAAGAAGTAAACGGTGAGCATCAGGAGGTGTCAGGGAACCCATTTTGGCCTTTGTTCATGGTGGAGAACGACCGGAGAAGTCCACCACCGAGCACTAGCTTTGGAGAAAAGCTCCACGGTGGTGGCAAGTTTCGGGTGATGAAGATTGGAAACAAGGTGCGGGTTGGGTTCCTTAGAGCATCTCCAACAGTTCCTAATATTTAGACTCCCAATATTCTTAGATTGGGATCTTCTCAAAAAATTTTGGGTCTACAAAATACCTTGTTCTCCAACAGTTCCTATATTTTCTCCCAAAAACACCTTTGAATTGGTCCGGTGGGCCATCCTGGGCGCGAAATAATGTTGATTGGGGCGGAGAGTAACGCACAAAAATGAGGAGTCGGGGTGCTGTTTTTGGGCGTGCCAAAATTTGAGGAGCTAGAAAGAGGAACTGTTGGAGTACTTTTTTTTGCAATCAAGCCCAAAATCAGGTTTTGGGAATGGATTTTAGGCACTGTTGGAGATGCTCTTAGATGCTCAATATGCTATTGGTTCAGTAGATTGGGAATTTGTTCACTAAGTTGCTTGAATTTGGTTTCCCCCTTTTGTTCGGTGGAGATTTGGAAATGGAGGAATGGATGGCAAAGGGAAGTTCCTAGATGAGGTTCTGGTTAGTCAAGTGTGCAGAGGTTTATGCTTTGCAGAAGATGATCAATGGCTTTTATAGCTGAGGCGATGATGTATGGTGAAGCTTCATGGAAGCTAGCGCCTGGAGGTTTTGCTGACGCAAGACTTGGTCGTGGCAGCGATAATTGCAGAATATGATTGCTGTGACAGTGAAATTAATGAAAAAAGACTGCCGCGGCAGCGATGAGGTGAGTTGTTGCTGTGCCATTGCTTGCTGTGGCAGATGAAAACAAGATCGAGCAAATCCTCTGCCGTGGCAGCAAATTAGAGAAGTAGCGGTTATTGAATCCTGTGGCTCGGGTCATGATTTGTTGTGACAGCTAACTGATTGACTGCTAGGGCATGATAGTTACAGGATAAGGAGATGACTAAGTAGAGCGTGCGGGTAACATGTGACAAGATAGCAATGATTGCGCCGCAATCACTGAATTTGGTTCACACGGTGTGGCAAGGTTTGAGTTGAGGCCAGAGTTCATCATGGCAGTAATCAGGCAAGGTAGTGCATGGTGCAGACAACAGGTGGGATCGCAAGCAAGGGTCGACGCCAAAATCTTGCTATGGCAATGATTGGCCTGACCTCATCTATAGTGACAAGAATTATTTCATCAGTTAATTGTCGTAGCTATGTTTTGATTGGTTTTTAATTGCTGTGGCAGAGGAAGGACAGCAGGGGCAAGCAATTCTCCAGCTTGGGGAAGAGATATACAGGGATTTGCATACTGTGCTTGCATCATGGTAGATTCTGGGCATTAATTTGGAGGGGATTCATTTGCTGTGGCTGATGTTTTGCTTGCTTGACCAAGAAAACAGAGGATGAGGCTGGCTCTCTGCTTGCTATCATGGAGAAGAAGGCTGGGACAATGAACTCCAGACATGTGGGTCTAGCTACAGGAAAAAGTACTGCTCCATTGACAAGAGATGAAACTGCCTCATCTTATCCTGATCAGGTCATGATTTCAAGCCTTAAATGATCATCAATTCTTGATGAGAAATTTTTGATAACTTTTTATACTAATTTGGAGATAATCTTCTCCATACTGTACAAAATTCAGCTGAAGATCTTATCTATAGAATTTACCAAAATTCCAACAAGACACTGTGCTCAGATTCTTATTTTCTGTTTTTATTTTATCTAGGAGTCCATATCCATTCAAAACTTTTTAAAACTTTTTATAGGAGTTTCTTCAAGCCCCATAATCTTTCAATAAAAATTTCAATTTGAGATATTTTGTATTTTATTTGTAAAAATTCTGACATTTCGATTCTTAGATTTTTAATCTTTCTATTTTTGAATTTTCAAATATCACAAAAAATATTATTTTTATATTTTTACTGTAGATTTATTTATGTATCCATAAGATAATATTAAACTTTCAGCTTAAGATAAGCTAGGATTATTTTTATTTTAATCGACAAATTCTATCATTCTTTGGTCAAGAATCATTAATTGGCTTTCATTTCATATTTAATTGCTTTGATATGATTTTTAAAATCTATAATTGAGTCACCGAAGGTTTTCTGAGCTTAGACAAAAATTTTATTTATTTCATTGTAATAAAATTTTATTCTTTTCTTTTCACTTATTACTTAAGATTATAAAAAGATTTCTCCATTGAATATGAAATGAAAGCCAATTAACGATTCTTGAATAAAAACAGTAAACTTGTCAAATTGAAATAAAAATAATCCAACCTTATCTTGAGCTGAAAATTTAATATTATCTTCTCGATAGAAAAATACATCTACAGTAAAAATATAAAAATTAATAAATTATTTTTGGATATTTCAAAATTCAAAATAGAAAGATTAAAATCTAAGAATTAGAATTTCAGAATTTTTACAAATAAAATACAAAATATCTCAAATTGAAATTTTTATTGAAGGATTATTTGGCCTGAAGAAACTTCTATAAAAAGTTTCAAAAAGTTTTGAACAGATATGGACTCGTAGATAAAATAAAAACCAAAAATAAGAATCTGAGCATAGTGTCTTTTCAGAATTTTAGTAAATTCTACGGATAAGATCTTCAGCTGAAATTTGTACAGTATGGTGAAGATTATCTCTAGATCAGTAAAAAAATTTATCAAAAATTTCCCATCAAGAATTGATGATCATTTAAGGCTTGAAATCATGACCAGATCAGATAAGATGGGGCCAGTTTCATCTCTTGTCAATGGAGCAATACTTTTTCCTGTAGCTGGACCCACATGCCATCAGTTCATCCTCCCAGCCTTCTTCTCCAGGACAGCAAGCAGAGAGCCAGCCTCATCCTCTGTTTTCTTGGTCAAGCAAGCAAAACATTAGCTACAACAAATCAATCCCCTCCAAATTAATGCCTAGAATCTACCATGATACAAGCACAGTATGCAAATCCCTGTATATATCTTCCCCAAGCTAGAGAATTGCTTGCCCCTACTGTCCTTCCTCTACCGCAGCAATTAAAAACCAATTAAAACATAGCTACGACAATTAACTGATGAAATAATTCTTGTCACTATAGATGAGGTCAGGCCAATCATTGCCACGGCAAAATTTCTATGTCGACCCTTGCTTGCGATCCCACCTACCTGCACCATGCAATCGCTTTTGCTCGACATCGCCACGATTTAACTCCGCCTCAACTCAGAGCATGCCACGCCGTGTGAACCAAATTCAGTGATTGCGGCGCAATCATTACTATCTTGTCACCTGTAACCCGCACGCTCTGCTTAGTCATCTCCTTATCGTGTAACTATCATGCCCTGGTAGTTAATCAGTTAGTTGTCACAAGAAATCATGACCTGAGCCACAGAATTCAATAACCGCCACTTCTCTAATTTGCTGCCACGGTAGAGGATTTGCTCGATTTCGATTTCTTCTGTGGTTCAAAAATTAAACATTTTTGTATATTATAAAACTACATGATTTTTTTATTAATTTAGAATTTTTTTATCTCATTTGGATTTAAAATGAACAAGCTATACACATATGAGGTTGGCTCGGTTTTAGAAATTCAAAGAAAAAAGATAATACGTTTCCTTACTGGGGAGGCGCCAGTCGGGTTGAACGGGGTTTCTATTTGCGCTGACTGACGTCTGGGACTCGAGAGGCAGTGAGACAGAACAGAGCAAGCTCCAGGGCATCTCGTCGGCGGCGATCTAGAGGTGGAGGGGTTCGGCCGAAGTGATAGCTAGCACTGAGGAAGCATCAAGCACCGCAGTGGTGGGCTTTATCGCGCATGATGACTCAGAGCAGCAAGGCCACCGAGCTTGTGTGGCAGCCATGGCGGTAGTCGGCCGGGATTGAATAAGACAGCGTCTCGACTTGAATGGGTAACAATATTAGCATCAGGAGATGTTAGCAGTTCCATTTTGCTAATTGGTGAGGTCGGAAGCTTACCGGAGAGCTCCGCCACCAAGCGCTGGTTCTGGGGGAAAAGCTTCCATGGTGGCGGCGAGTTCCAGATGGAAATTCTCCGAAAGTATCGAGGGATTTTGATCTCTGTGAACTATTGGTGCTTTTTTGTGAGCTAATTTGGATATGGCTTAGTATTCCGCCTCGAATTTGCTTTTACCCGAGCTCAGGGCTTTTGCGGCCATGGAGCAAATGGATGAAATTGGGGCGTTTTGGTTAAGGGAAGAGGTGGCGATGATGAGGGAGAAGTGAAGGTGCGGTTTCTGCGAATTCATTGGCGCCTTTTATAGCCGGCAATGGGTGTAGATGAGGCCGGCCTCGGATATGAACTCCACGAGATGAACTCATGGCGCAAGACAGAAGGAGATGGTCAGGCACCGACTTCAGGTAAGGCAACAAGTGGGCGGCGAGGTGGCATAAGCTGATAGCCTGGGCGGCGAAGTTTGCAGAGGATGACGCGGTCTACAGAGGAATCACAGCTACAGAAGAACAGAGTTCGGCTCGGGGGCTTCGGTGATCTGAGGAAGACGAAGACAGCATGGCTCCCTGTGGCGTGGCCCCAAACAGTAGTTTGGCCCCATGTGCAAGTGAAGGAAAAGGAAAAGCAAGGCGAAATTAGGGACCGGCGGCAGGGTAATCAAGATAAGGTTCACTGAATCGGTTACCTATCATGTCATAAATTTATTTGGCATTTTATAGCATGATCTTTGGATAAGGATCATCATACTGTAGAAATTTCAGTTGAAAATGCACTGTACAGAATTTATAAAAATTATGACAATGTACTGTGTATAGATTTTAGTTTTCTGATTTTGATTTTTCCTAGAGTACATATCTATTCAAAAAAATTTGAAACTTTTTATAGGAGTTTATTCAGGCCATATAATCCTTAATTAAAAATTTCAATTTGAGATATTTTTATTTTATTTATAAAAATTCTGACATTCTGATTCTTAGATTTTAATCTTTCAGTTTTTGAATTTTTAAATATCAAAAATAATTTATTATTTTTTATATTTTTACTGTGGATTTATTTATCTATCCAAAGGATAATATTAAATTTCCATATAGATATAAGGTTGTATTATTTTTATTGAAATATAACAAATTTACTATTGTTAGTAAAGTATCATTAATTAGCTTTCATTTCATATTCAATTGCTTTTATATGAATTTTAAAATTTATAATTGAGTCACTGCAGGTTTTATGAGCTTATATAAATTTTTTATTTATATTATTGTAATAAAATTTTATTCTTTTCTTTTTTCTCTTATTACTTAAGATTATAAAAAGGATTTCTCCATTGAAGTAAAAATCAAGAAAATCCAATAAAAGTTAATAAAATCCAAAAAATAAAAAACATCATTAATAATAAGTAAATGTTTAAGATTTAATTTGTTATTATATTTTGAGTTTTGCATTGATGAGAAAACAAAATCAATACAATAAAAGATTTCTTAAGTACCAAAATTCAGGAAAATTTCAGATTGGATAAAATTTCAAATTAAATTTTATGTTCAACTCATTTTCATAATTGTTTATTTTTTGAAAGGAAGGATTTTATATTGCAACTCATCCTTTTATTAAAATTGGTTTTCAAGAAAATGAGATAAAGATAATGATTTAAATCAAAATCTTGATTTCAATTAAAAGTTTTTATTTAATTTCATTTTTAGATTTTAAATTTTCATTTTTCTTATTTTGAAATTTTCGGGATGTTACACAACCTTTCTATTATTTCAAATAAGATGGGCAACATTACCTGCATCAACCAAGAAGAACTTAGACACTTTGCCAACATCTGCCCAAGAAGAGTTTATTTCACCTCGTCAAGGAAGACATCAGTAATTTCCAAGCTATCATGAGGACTTAGGAGACATCAAGTACCCAGAACAATCCCTACCTCAACGACAAGCTCTGAACGTAAACATCATCCTCATGTGATTGCGCCTCACACTTAATATGGTATTGAGTACGTCCCTTATGTATTCAATTTCTGCAATCAATCTTTTTGATACCGTACGTTCCATTCCTTTATAGTTGCCAAATCCAAAGAAAATCAAACCCCCTATCTACTAAGATGATCAAACGAATCAAAACATCAGGATCATTTCATAATCCTCCTACCTCAACCCAATCCTTGAATTATCTCTTACCCTGTTTTCAATCTAAAGTCAACCTAGAATGATATTTATTCTCAACTAATCTCATCAACTATTGTTGAATTATACAGATCAGTTGTTGTATTCAAATACCCTTCTTGATAATAACATTTCATTCTTCCCAAATAAATCTAATGACAATGCATCCTTTCTTTCACTTCAAATATTCTAAACATACCAAATGCCACTCTCTAAATTAGATTACCCTTATTAATGATCCTAGTTATTCAATCAAAAGAGATATGTAGAAGTATTCCTCATCTGCTTTTTGATCCTAGTTATTCTTTAGTGAGTCCTTATTTGGTTCTCTGTATGTATTCTTTTTGCCCTTATTAATATTTATTATTTGCTATATTTCCGTTGAATGACGTGTAGAATTCGACGTTGGAGTCGTCGACATCGCCTAGTGCGACCACAACTTCATCAAACAGCAATTAACAAGGCAAGCACCCCTTTGATCATATTGATCCCAATATTTAATTTTCCTTTTATTATCAAATTGTTTCATACATGCGCTTATTTTCCGTAAATTTGCTATTTTGTGGTATTGGTAGATATAACTGTTATCTCATGAAATTTTCTTGATAAGTATGGATATGTGAACCTTGATAATCGAGATTAAGAATAGACATTACATAATGTCATCATGAGTATATACGGTTACATATTAATATGCTAAGCCATGCTTTAGAACCAACGAGACAGAGGATCAAGATCAAAATTGTTTTTTGATAATTTAAAAAGAATGGTTATGACACTGATGGTTATGGGTATTTTCATTAAAAATTCAAAATAAAACTATGATTTTGATGTGGGCGATTATTGGCAATAGCCAGATGTGTAGATGGATCTACACGTAGTGTAGGGTGAAGTATCTGTGCAATCACCCGTGTCAGCTTAAAGACCGAACAATGGGACGCTATTGATCCAAGAAATCTGTGCAATCACGAGGGCTAGTATGGGACGGCGTTAACCTATTAAGTTATTTATATATGGCTTTGCACATTGAAAGGCGGGAGATAGCATAGGCATTCCAGTTAGGTCTGCTTATAGGGGTTTCTACTTACCAATACAATGGTGTATGCCTTGCCATGAACAGAAATGGTGTGTTGAGTATTGTGTTAATGTATCTATCTCTTGGGTGAGTGTTTCTGTTTCTATGGCGAGGGCTTAACGTCCTGGACTAGTGCAAAGTTATATCTAAGTAATGTAATGGTTATGTATGATCTCTCTGCGGCACACCAAATGAAGTGTGCTAATAGCGCTGCACAAAGAGTTGATCATTTCTTGTGGGTAAAGCTGTACAACTCTGTAGAGTATGAATCTAATCGATTAGCCTCGTCCACGGTCATGGGCACTTAGGCCCCGTTTGGCAACTTGGAACCGATCGTTTCTCCTAGAATCAAATAAATCCAACCAAACGGAATAGGACTCTAACGCTTCAAAACGAATCGTTTCGATTTTTACACGCCGTGGTCGAATCGGCTAGCAACCCGCTCCTCCGGATTCGATTCTACCAAACGCTTTACCAAGAATCCGAACCGCTTCGCTTCTACTAGAATCTGAACCGTACTCAAACGGGCCTTAGTGAAGTCATTCCAACGTTATATTTTGGTATTTTCTAAAATAGGTTTAGTTGATTTGCTATGTGTTGGCGAAAACCATATTGTATCATGATTGGCAGGATTTGGATGATTTCGTTGCTCGCAAAGGACTATGAGTATTATTTATATTTTACTTATTTCTTATCAGTCAAACTTGTTCTTACAAATTTCATTTGCAAATGACAACTTGATTTATAAATTTAAATATCGCTTTATGCAAATAAACTATAGAAGCCTCATTTGATTTGACCTGCATTACTGTATTTACAAATACCACCTTAAGTCTGCTGAGTATGAAAGTATTCAACCTTACTTAATCTATTGTTTTTAGGTGGAATGTTAGCGAAACTCTGAAGATTCGTTTTCATCGCAGGACTCGAGAGCTTTATTGACATGATCTTTCTAAGAATTATGCCTTGTCAGTTGCTTGCGGGTTGGATGGGCACACTACAAGACTTTGCATCTTTCTGCTGCTATATTCTGTAAGTTGTAAGATTTCTATGTATAAATAGGTTTCTATTTAATAATATGTTGTATGGTCGTGATTCTAATTATTGTGAATATGCGTAATAGTTACTAATCATGAGACTAGTATTATATGCACATTAGATTTCTATTTTTGTATTTTATGTCAAAATGGAGGTCGTTACACAACCGTCGAAACTGGAGGGAGGGGCCAGAGTCCAGAGGGGAGATGAGGGGAGTGTTCTGGACGCTGCCTGGTCGAGTTGGGCTAGGGCTAGGTAAGAAACTCTAAACGAGTTACTCAAAATACTCATTTTCTTAACGAGTTCATATGTCAGCTCGGCTCGACTCGTTAAGGTATGAGTTCGAGCCGAGTTTTCGAGAACTCATTAAACTCACAAGTTTTGAGTTTTTTTCCACCCCTAGTGTTGTATCAGATTTTATCCCAACGGCAACAATCAAAAGCATGCTGACTGCGTATCTGTCTTCCCAGAGCATGTCAACTCAGCTGGATGCTGGGTTGTAGTTCGATCTGCTCGACGACGACGGAAGGGCAGTGCCAACCTACCTAAGGATGGTAATTGTGTCCAATTATCCGTATACTCGCGGGTAAATATTCTAATAGAGACAAATATGTGACTTCTTTTTTTGCCTACGGGTATAGAAAAAGAGTAATTTCTTACCCATCGGTTAAACAGGTATGGACATAAGTATGCTCTACGTACTGCTCGTTTAACCATCAACCGGACTGACAGGTGGGCGCCCCCGGCTGCTCCAAAATTCCCAAATCCCCAGCCGCTGCTCCAAAATCCCCAATCGCCGCCGCCTGCCACCCTGGCACCCCGGCCGCCCTGCGGTCCTGCCCCTTACCGTCGCCTGCCAGCCAGGCCCCCGGCAGCCCTGCGCCCTTGCTGTCGTGCCCCTTGCCGCCACCTGCCGTCATCAGAACTCCTACCGCTGCACAGCCAAGCACACCTTCACGAAGCATGAACAAGTGTGGGCATGGTGGAGCTTCATCACAGGGGAGGAGCTAGAGAAATCGAATCATCTCAAGAACGACTGCTTCACACCATCCGCTGCGACATCACCGTCCACACGGAGCCATGCGTGGAAGAGTCGTTCATCGAGGTGCCTCCGTCTAGTATGCGCCGGCATCGACGTGAACACGGCGGCGACCAAGTTGGCGTTGGCCGAGCAGCAGCATTGCCATGGGCTCAAGAAGGCGACATGCAAGTTCCAAACCTTACCTAGGAATATGCATGAAAGCGGTCATGGAAACCGATGGTTATGAGCATCTCAGGGCAAGCTGCCCTTTTGTTTGCAAGGAGCTTAGGGCATGTTTGTTTTAGTTTCTGATTCTGGATTCTGGTCCTAAAAGTAAAATCAGAAACAAACAGTCTGATTCTAGAATCTGATTCTCACAATCCAGCCTACCCATATACACTAGAATCTGCAATTCACTTCATATGTGCTTTTGGATTTCAGAATCAGCTTCTATATAACCACAATCCAGAATCAGCTTTTAGAGAATCCAAAGCTGAAACAAACATGCCCTTAATCAGCTTATTGCCAAGTTTGTTGACCTTAGGATTTACTGAAATCAAATCTAATTAAAAGTTTGGCTATTTCTCATTTTTCTTTATATTCGTCTGATCTATGAATGGAGTGCTAGTTCGATGGGTTATATATATTTGCTTCATCCGTTTCTATCCTCTGTTTAGCGCAGCTACTTGGTATCAACTTATATTTGACGGAATGCTACAGTAGTGACGATAATGAAATGCAATCCCAACGATTCGTTCTGGAAAATCATCGATCACTAAACAAATGCCCAAGAGTTCTCAAGTCAATTCCTAGTAGTTTGAATATCATGACGCTTTTCCTGGCAAAAAAAAGCAAAAAAAAGGGGAATACCATGACACTCTGCAAAGCATGGTTATGATTAATCTCTACTGCAAATAGCTAAATTACCAATTGTATGCTTGGGAGAACTGTTTTACAGAAGCACTCGATCGCTGATCTCGTTGAACGTACATGGTATCGCGTACATAGTCCTGATACCTTAGGGATGACAATTAAACCCGTGGGTTCGGGTAGCTGCGGGTTTTGCGTCTGTTCGGATCGGATTCGAATTCTAATTTTTACCCGCAGGTTCTTCGGATGAGGTATCCGAGATGGGTTCAGATTCTAATTTTCACCCGTAGGTACCCATCAGGTACCCGAAATACCGCACATACCCATCGAGTACTCTTCGGGTTCTGGGTACCCACCGGGTTTGGGGTCGGGTTTCAGGTACTCGTCGGGTTCATCTCGGGTTTTTTGGTTCGGATTTCTTATCGGGTCGGGTTTTGCAAAATCTACATCCGACCCGACCTATTACCACCCGTACTATACAAACCCGCCGGGTATAAAAAAATTTACATTGAGGTAGTACCAAGAGGTACTAAATATAGGAATCAGAATCAAAATCCGGGTGCAACTGCAATATGCATAGGAACGACTTAATTTTATGGCACTTGCTACTGAACATGAAGCCGGCCGTATCATATCAGGTGTCAGACTAGCTGCTCTCAACTCTCAAGGACGTAGTGATCTGTCCAATTCGGATCACACATACTAGTCGATTACCTAGCAGGATACCAATTCAATCACTACGAAATCGTTGCGGTTCCGGATACATATAGCCGATAAATACTTAGGCCCGCTCGTGATCTTCTGCTCGATCGATCTGCACCACCTGGCTGTACGTACGTACGTTTCCCGATCAACCATGTCCACCTCCGTGCCGGCACCGGTCGTCCCGCGTTATTCGTCCGCCATTGTTGTCAAGATCGAGAGAGGGAATCACGTGCTGAGGGTGGACGGCTACTCCAACACTAAGGAGGTTAGAGGCGGCCATTGCATGTACTCCTGCACCTTCCCCGTCGGAGGCCACACATGGCGTCTCCGGTATTTCCCGAAAGGCCTCGACGAAGATTGGGAGGAATCCTCCATGGCCATCATCCTCGACCATGTCGGCCCCGACGAGACCGTGGACGCCGACGTGCAGTTCGATCTGCTCGACCATGCCGGCCGAGCGGCCCCGCTGTACAGCATGAGGTTCACGCGCACCTTCTTCTCGCCTGCAAGATTAACCTTCTGCTACCCATGGGTGATCGGCAGGAAACTTCTAGAGAAGTCGGGGTGTCTCAAGGACGACTGCTTCGCCATCCAGTGCGACATCAGCTTCGTCAGGGGCACATCCGTGGAGAAGCCGTCGGTCAAGGCACCACCGCCCAAGCTGGATTGGCACCTCGGCGACCTCCTCGGGAACGCAGAGGGGGCGGACGTCACGTTCAAGGTTGGCGGCGAGACGTTCGTCGCGCACCGCTACGTGCTCGCCGCTCGGTCGCCGGTCTTCAAGGCGCAGCTCCTGGGTTCCATGAAGGAGAAGGACAAAGGATGCGTCATACACATCGACGACATGCACGCCGACGTGTTCAGGGCATTGCTCCGGTTCATCTACACCGACGAGTTACCGGAGACGGGCGAGGAGTGCGCGGTGATAATGGCCCAGCGTCTGCTTGTGGCGGCAGACATGTATGACATACCGAGGCTAAAGCTGATTTGCGAGGATAAACTTTGCAAGCACCTCGATGTGAGCACGGCGGCGACCACGTTGGCCTTAGCAGAGCAGCACCATTGTCACGAGCTTAAAGAGGCGGTCCTCAGGTTCCTCACGTTACCTTCAAACATGCAAACAGTCAGGGCCACTGATGGTTATAATTAAGCATCCGATGACTGATGGTTATAAGCATCCGATGACAAGCTACCCCTCTCTATGGAAGGAGCTATTATCTAAGCATCATTAGTGGTAGGAAAGTAACTTAGGTGTTTATATTTGAGAAATTTTAAATATAGGTAGCAACTAGTGGTAGTAGAAATCAAGTCTAATCATCCATTCCTTAAGGGTATTTTAGATTTTTTCTACCCATTCATCACGGGTATTTTAGACTTTCCTAATTCGTTCATAGATTTGGATTCACCGCATAACCGGTGATCTTCAGAGGTTTCTTATCCATTCGTCGTCTTGTTCTAACTTTTGCTCTCATTATTGAATGAAATCAACATGATAAGTCCCTACGAAGGACCAAAATTACAGATTTTTTCAATGGGTCGTAAACAATTAAGCAGAAGCCATTGTGCTGCCAGAAGCCCAGAGCCAAACACAGTAGACGGACACAATCACTCTGCAAACGCAAAGCCGTGCCACCCCGTTAAATTAATAATCGATCGCGTCGAGCACTAAGTAATTAATCAAGTTAATTAGGGGTTTACCAGGATGCCGTACCAATTATGGAGGAAACAATCAAACAAATGCTAGCAAATTAACCAACCACGACGTTGCATCACTACTATATCAACTCTGGACGAAACAAATACTAGCATCTGGCTTTTCTTAGATTTCCTGTAGTGCCCGGCTGTGAGCTAGTTATGAAGACAATTACTAAATGAGTGTTAGAATCGATAATTACTCACGCACTAACACACGCGACCACAGTGTTCACAACTAGCACTTTCACGTGGGAGAGCAAAACACAGAGAAGGTTTTGGCACAACACAGCTAGTGCCTCTCTTATTACTCCTCATTCATTTAACACTAAGTACGTAGTTTAAATAGGACATACATGTGTGTACATGCCGCAGCCACAAGCCCACGTCCTGCATGCAGCCACACGCCTCCACGCCGTGCATTGCTCCTGAGGACTCGGCTGCCCACATCTTCAGCCACACGCCTCTACGCAAAGCCCACGATCTTGAGGACTTGGCCAACAACGACACAGCTATTTACTAGCTCCACCATGCATTACTTGACTCGGTTACCTCATCTTCTGGCTGTTTCATGCATACACATGCACCCATGCAACATGATACTAAACTCAAACATGCAGTACACTACATGACACGACCCACACTAATTAACCCTATAGCTAATCAGCCAACGACAAGCCTGATCACCCTGGGTACAAACGCTGCAACTTATGCAAACTAGCACATCTACTAGATACTTGCATGACACAACTAATGCATGAACCAGCTGTCTAATGGCTTTGTTACAAGATTAATTCCAACAATCACCCCTTAATCTGGCTTTGTTACAAGATTAATTCCAACAATCACCCCCTTAATCTTGTAACTCAAACTTTTCAGACTTGACTTCAAGACATGGCACACCCTTCATTGTCTTGGACTCAACTCGTCAAATCTATCTTCACATGCTTGGAATTGATTGACTGCAGGACGACGGCCACACCTTCTCAAAGTCCTGGACACACCTCATCGATCTCCTCGCATCTTCACACGGCGCGGGTTCAATCTCACACACCTGCTTACACATAACTACACGAGAACACATCGCTGACAAAACACGCAGACAGCCTCTATTGCCATCTTACTCCATCTAGGCCACCATCTCAACGTGACACACAGATGACCACCTACCATCTTGTCACGCATTTGAAGCCTTCTTGACGTAACACGCAGATGGCCACCTGCCATCTTTTGTCACGATGATTTTCTCCCACCGACTTCGCTTCACCATGCACATTGCGATGAAGTTGCCCTCCTGGCACTTGCGCCCAATGCTTCGTTGCACCGTTGAGCCACAGCTTCTCCACCACGATATCACCACGAACACAGCCTCCTGCCGTGGTTCATGGCCTCCATGATGCCATGCTACTGGTGTCACTGCTCCTCGATGTAGCACTGTGATGGCACCATCTTTATTACCAGGCTCTGATACCAAATGTTAGAATCGATAATTACTCACGCACTAACACACGCGACCACAGTGTTCACAACTAGCACTTTCACGTGGGAGAGCAAAACACAGAGAAGGTTTTGGCACAACACAGCTAGTGCCTCTCTTATTGCTCCTCATTCATTTAACACTAATTACATAGTTTAAATAGGACATACATGTGTGTACATGCCTCAGCCACGAGCCCACGTCCTGCATGCAGCCACACGCCTCCACGCCGTGCATTGCTCCTGAGGACTCGGCTGCCCACATCTTCAGCCACACAGCTATTTACTAGCTCCACCATGCATTACTTGACTCGGTTACCTCATCTTCTGCCTGTTTCATGCATACACATGCACCCATGCAACATGATACTAAACTCAAACATGCAGTACACTACATGACACGACCCACACTAATTAACCCTATAGCTAATCAGCCAACGGCAAGCCTGATCACCCTGGGTACAAACGCTGCAACTTATGCAAACTAGCACATCTACTAGATACTTGCATGTAGGGGTGAAAACGGGTCGGGTATTACCCGTCGGGTACCGGATACGGGTAGTGGTTTTACCCGTTTTTTCGGATACGGATACGGGTAATTTTTCCTCGGGTCGGATACGGATAGTACCCGGATAGCTGATCGTCGGATTCGGGTCGGATTCGGAGCGGGCACTACCCGGAAAATACCCGAAGATGTCAGGTCGGATACGGGTACCCGGGAGTATCAAATACAGGCTATACAGCCAGCCACGGCCCAATGGCCCATTAACATTTAAGGGTTGGCCCAACCGTGAGACATAACAATGTCCTGACGAGGACATGGGCATCTCATCAGATGCCTGGGTAGAAGTTTGCCTGGGTAGAAGTTGAGCATCAATTATTGTCCTCTCATCAGATTTTATTGTTTTTAAGCTATCTATCTGATTAGTTTGTTAATTTTTATTGACGTTTGTCAATTCTCTCTCAGTGCAGGCTTGATACTAGCATCATGGTTTCTTTCATTGAGGTAACTGTTTTAAGAGTCTTGTTGTAAAATCATCATCATCAGTTTTTTCTGTAAAATCATCATCATTGATATATAAACATATGCTTCATATATATTATATAAAATATGCAAGTTTTATATACGTGCTTTGATTCTAGGTAGTTTATGCATTATCCGACTAAGTACCAAGTATCCGTATTGTATCTATCCGTATAATATCCGTGATCCGTTTTCTACCCCCTACCAGAATACCCGTATCCGTGATCCGTATCCTACCCGATTTTCACTACCAGATCCGTGATCCGTGATCCGAAAAAAATAATTAGGTAGGATACGGATGACCTACTACCCGACCAGATCCGACCCCACACCCCTACTTGCATGACACAACTAATGCATGAACCAGCTGTCTAATGGCTTTGTTACAAGATTAATTCCAACAATCACCCCCTTAATCTGGCTTTGTTACAAGATTAATTCCAACAATGAGTGTCACTTTGCTGCAATGTTGCTTCTACGAGAGCTTATGTATGAAGACGATTACTAGGGATGAACTTTCGCTCAGAACTCAGAAGTGCTTATGTATGATATGTCTCCGAACTCTTATTGAAGTGCTTATGCATGACATATCGGCCGCAGCTTGCTTGGCTTTCTTGGCCATGAGCGCCGCGTACCTTACTGTCTCGGGCATATTGGTATGCCAGTAGCCAACGAGGATGCGGTGCGGTCCGGTCCTGTGAGGACTGTTGTTTGGTAGGGATTCAGTTTCTCCAGATTCTGAGAATCTGGTGAAGTTGAAAATTTTAGCTTCACCAGATTCATGAAGCTGGAGCTGTGAGTACATTAAGAGTGTTTAGATAGATCATCTTGTTTATATTTTAGACTAAAAATATAAACTTAATTCACTTTATTTTAGTCTACAAGTTTCAGATTTCAGGAGAAATTGGAATCTGGAGCTCTACCAAACAGGCCCTAAGCAGCCTTCTACAGACCATCTGATCAAAAAGCGATGATTTCTAATCTTCCGGAAATACTGGTAGGTGAGCGGCGTTGGTTGCACGTGCGCACACAACAAGCTCAAGATGATCGTGCTGCGAAGCGCAACATTGGTTAGACAACGTGAAAATACTGTCAAACCTGATGAAAAGTACAATTTACTAAAAGGATGTGCTGTGATGCTAGACTACACTCTTGCTAGTTCAGTAGTAGAAACCACATCTGCTAGCAAAATAGCTTCCACAGCGAGAACGGGATCACCCCGGTTGAAGCAGTTCGACAAGGAATACGGAATACCAACTACATTTTATCTTCAAACAAAAAAAGTAACGAACTACATGGGTGAGAGTAATTACTAAGATTAGGCGATGTATATGGTACTCCTGAACTCCTGATGTTTGCCAATCCTACAAGCATACATACGAGAGTACGAATTGTATGCAGTTCATCATGCAACCGAAATATATATGGTGATATATATTGTCCCCACCAGAATTGGTTCTTGTGCTAATATATATAGGTGAAACTAAGACATTTCTTTGAACACATATTCTACTCTGTATTAACCACATACGAGAGTACGAATTGTATGCAGTTCATCATGCAACCGAAATATGGTGATATATATTGTCCCCACCAGAATTGGTTGTTGTGCTAATATATATAGGTGAAACTAAGACATTTCTTTGAACACATATTCTACTCTGTATTAACCACGCAGTCAATTGGTACAGTTTGAAGAGGGTCAAGCTAGCTAGACTAAACTTCACTGCGAATTCAATGACAGGTAGAAAGAAGCACACATGTCTAGAACACTTCCCTTTTTTTTTGAGCGGCATGTCTAAATACTATGCGTCTGTATACTTCATGGTGGCCCATATTGGACGTCGGCACGGCACACCATAAGTCCATAACAAGCTTACGTTCTTTCCTTCCATAGTAATCTTCATGCGTAAGCGTACGTACACACCGTTGATTAGATCAAAATTGTCCTAGAATCCTGCAACTTGCCGCGCGGCGAACCGCGCCGACCCGCCTCGATCGTCGGCCATGACGTGAAGTGCCACGATGTTAATGCTTTCATGGCTTATCGACCCGCTGATCTTGATGCTCCCGGCCGTTATCTGCCGGTGGAAACTATACATCTCGATCGGAGTCCCTTGATCCCTCTTTAGCATACTGATCCGTGTGAAGATGCAGTTAAAACCTCCAACCGAGCAATATGTATGGTCCCAACATCTCCCAAACCTAAGCATGCGAGAGTTATTATTTCCATGCATTTCATATATATGGCAGCCATGAGTGACTACCGACGACGATCTATGTTGTTTCTGATCTCCCCGCCAGGACAGCCACTCTTGGGATAGCACTAAGTATTGCATGTTCTTCTTCTACCTTCGGCTCCAATGTTTATAGATGAGACTAGGCCCGTATCTTCGAGTACGATATGACACTCTGACATAAATAAGCAGTCAATTGTCCTGGCGGTACAAGTACAGGCTGCTACCCTCTGCAGTACAAGTAGACATTTTCCTGGGCTGTTCGCCACGACCCCGGCCCAATTTTCTGGGCTTGGGTGTTTAGCACGTTGGTCGGGCCGAAATCTCATAAAAGCCCAACAAAAATTAGGAAAATAATATTTTATTCAAAAGTAATTTCGAAATGATTTGTTATTAAAAGAATTTCGGGCTTTACGTCAGCCTCTAGGCTCGGCTTTGTCGGGCTAGGCCAAGTTTGGCCAGGCTTTTTAAGTTGACTCAAAGCCCAGGCTGACGTAATCTATGTGCAGTATTGAGTACTCGTCTAAGTTTATAATACTTTTTTTAATTGTCTTATCAAAAAATATAAGATGTATTTGATATTTTAATTTTAAATTAGTGTGATGTTCCTTATATGCCTATTATAAATATCTATCTTTACTTTATATTCTCTACTTATATATATTAAATACAATGCTTATTAATAATAATTAAGAGTAATCTAATTATTTTAATATCTTTTTATTTATTAATTAATTATATGTTAAAAAATACATCCTATAAACTTAGGTAATTATATTTCCACGCCATTTAGAATAGTCTGCACGCATTTTATTTACCACACCATCTTGCACCTCCTGCATCAGTAGTATATAGTACAATCATTTGCTCTGTTGCCATGCCCATGTCAACGTGCTCAGCCTAAGGGCCCGTTAGGTAGTCAAATTCTGCTCCGATTCCTCCTGATTCTAATTTTCTGAAGAATCAGGAATAGTTTTTGTAAAGTGTTTGGCTGACTATTTGGCTTCAGATTCTTGAAAGAGGGGAGCGGTAACTGGTGTAGGGTCAAGGATGCGCCTAGAGGGGGGGGTGAATAGGCGTTTTTCAAAATTCGATCGCTCACTAAACAATTCGCTCTAATCAACCCCTATGTCAAAACCTAATCAAATATATATGCGGAAGCGACAAATAGGTTTTGACAATTAAGGCCTAAATCAACTAGGCTCACTAGTGCACTAACTAAATTATGTCTCTAAACTAGAATTGCTAAATTGATCAATCAATTAACACTAAGCAATTCTAATTACAATCAAGCAATTGAACAATATACAATAAATGTAAATACTTGAAAGTAAAAGAGACAACCGATATTTTTCCGTGGTGTTCGGAGATTTGCTTGCCTCCCTAGTCCACGCTGAGGCAAGCCCAACCACTTGGACCGGCTCCCGCCGAGCACCCGCCTCTTTCCACTAGTCGTGGTTTTCACGCCGCTGCAGAGGCTCAACCCGAACCTTCACAAACTTGCCGGGCTTTCACACCTTGAGAGCTCCCACAAGACGACGCCACGCTGCCTAGAGTCGGCAACCTCCAAGAGCAACAAGCCGCCCTCCGCTTGAACTTCACCGAGCACAACGAACGCGCCCCGGTGATTACCAAGTGCAACACATGCACAAGGACCTCACTCAAGTGCAACACATGCACATGAGCCTCTCAACCCACTCCTAATTGCAACACATGCAATTAGTTCACTCTTTAGCTCAAGAACCAAATGAGAGTGTGCAACACATGCAACACCTCTCCCAAATACTCAACCAAGCCAAAGAACATCCGCCTCTAAGCCCCCAAGGGTATTTATAGCCCCCACAAGAAAACTAGCCGTTTGGGGGCAAATGGGCGTAAAAACAATGATTTATGGTACTACCGCCTCTAAGGGTCAGTAGTACCGCCAGTAGCCCCAAATCTCGGCTAATCTGACACTTTCCCAAGATTACCGCTTCCCACACGGCAGTGTAGTGCCGACCTCGCACTTCGGAAAACACTGCACACTGGAATAAAGCTATCATAGTAACGTCCGTAGAGTATCAAGACTTGCGGTATTACGCTTCCTTGGGCCTTAGAGTACCGGCCGCAGAGAAAAATAGGAATTTCAACTCCAAACCGATTCTCCAAAACCAAACTTATTCCTTGAGCCATTTAGATGATCAACACATGATCATACACTGCAAAACACATTTGCACCAATTTAGCTCACACTCAAAGAATTGCAACCAAATTGTAAAACGCATTTTGCAACCTACTCAAAATCTATTTGCAAAACGATAAGCAAATCAAACTCGAAGTTTATGAGATTAATCCCCTAGCCATGTGAAGGTCAACACAAGACCCGGTCAACTTGCCAACACCTGCAAGCCCCACTCACATGCTCTCGGATTTCGGACTCATAAACCTCAGCTTTATTCGCACAACGAACTTGCAAATAACACAATAAACATATTTCATGCTTGAGCACTACTTTGCAACACATGCAAAAGTCTAGCTCCAAGCAACACAAAATCAGGTGCATGAACTCTCTAATTGCAACACATGCAATTCTCAAGTTCAATGCAACACCAAAACCAACTTCACACCAAAACCAAATCAACAGATGAGCTCTCTACTTGCAACACATGCAAGCCTCTAGCTCCATACAAACACACAAACACTAAATCATGCTTGAGCCTCTCCTTTGCAACACATGCAAAACTTAGCTCCAAGCAACACCAAGGTTTTATAAAGATGTTTTATGAATAGAGCATGAAGCTTCCACTAATGCAACACATGCAAAGTGAACTTCACGCAAAAGCTAACGCTATTTATCCTATTTGCAACACATGCAAATCAAAGCTTTATGCGAAAACTAAATGCAAATGCTTTTCCTCTTTGCAACACATGCAAATCGAGCATAAACCAAACACAACCAAGCATAAGCTTAATCCATTCGCAACACATGCCAAATGGTTAACCTCATGCAAAAACCAAATCAACATAAGATTTGAGCTTGAGTGAACGTGGATCGAGATCATCAACACATGATGAAGCTCAAGCGAAAGAGGCAACCCCTCTTAATAGTACGGCGGTAAAATCTTAGACTCAAAGACTACAAAAGTCCTTAGCCTATCTAGTTATACCTTCGCCATTGCAAGCAATCCCTTTGGGGTCTTTATGATCATCGCATATTTGCTCCCCGGATATCAACTCGACTTTTCTTCGATCCATCCTTGACGCCCATCAACTCATGATGTCGTTCTTGTCCCGTTCTCAATCATCTTTGGACCTAACCTTAAACACAACTCATGAAATTTGTTAGTCCAAGATGCATGGTTGTCTCAATTGTCTCGACTCCATTAACACATAATGGATGCCTCTAGGTCAATTGAGCACAACCTAAATCAATTTGAATGATTTATGTATGTCTTAAGTACAATAATGCAACTCATGCCTTATTATACTTAAGAACTATTCATTTGTCCTTTCTTAATCACGAAACACCATCAACACATGATGAAGTGTTCTTTAACGATTAACAAGACAAATGAACTCAATTTAAATTATCATTTAAATTGACTCTTCAAATTAGAGTGTGAACTCCCCCTAAATATGTGTATCCATGTAATATATGGATTGGGAAACATGATGCACATTTTGTGGTTATTATAACGGGGACATTCATACTTTAACTTGACTCCAAAGTATGCAACTAATATTAAGATGAATATGCAAACATACCTTGGGTTTTCCATTTTTCAATGCGATGAGACTAATCAAATATATTCTAAATAAACAAGTTAGTCTCGATATAAGATTGTCATTAATAACAACATCGCATTAGGGGATAAACTTAATATTGGATTTGTCATTAACACAAGATTAGATTTGTCATTAACACCAAAACCATAACTAATGAATGTTGAACTTACAATCTCCCCCTTTTTGGTGATTAATGACAAATCCAAGCTTAATGAGCACATTTGGGTTAAAACTAACATATTGAGAGAATTTAAGCTAATTGAACACATATGCATATTAATTCTCCCCCTTAATCATATTAAGCTTACTTTTTAAACCAAATGACATTAAGCTTCCTAATTCTCCCCCTTTTGGCATTAAGCACCAAAAATGGAAAAACTAAAAGATTAACTTGAAATACATTCTCCCCCTTTTTGGCATTTAAACATTTAATTTAATCATTCTCCCCCTTTTGGCATACATTTTTCCTTTTAAATAATCATATATTCTCCCCTTTTTGCATTTAACCATTTCCTTTTAAGCTCCTAATTCTCCCCCATGAAATTATTTCTTTTTAATGAAGGTCATACAAGAATTAGAATTAACACTTATGACCTAGGCAAGGAATTATATTTTAGATACCAATTGAAAAAGATAGGCAATGAAATCCCAAATGAAAACTCGTTTTATTTGAAATATGGCCTGATACCAAAAGAAGAAAAACTCGAAAAGAGACCATATTCGGAATTTAGGATACCACTTTGAAGGAAGAGTAAGCAATAAAAAAAAAGTGGATACCACTTGTAAATAAGGAACAAGCATGAAAAGCAAGAAGGGTATCAAACGGATTATTTGAAAACAAAAAATATTTGAATGTGTTTCAAAATTTCAAATAATTCACTCCTCATTTTATTAGGCTTTGCAAATTTTATCAACATGATTCTTCCGAAGAATCCAATAATTTGCCTAACCGGGTCAAACGAGGAACCCAAGAAGAAATATATACCACTTGAGACAACAGATACCACTTGTAAAATTAATCTCAAGGGTTTTGCTTGGAGAACCAAAAGAAATGAGCATTTTCAAATCTTCATGAATAACAATGCTCAACAGGAGATTTTCCTCTTTTATGTATTTCAATCCATAAAGATTCTCACACAGAGAAATCTTAAGCGGTTGAACTTACAATTTTAGCTTGAGAGGAAAAATCTTAATCACGAATGTGGGTATCGGAGTAATGCTACAAAGAGGCTATGAACATACCACTTGTAGGAAATAATTGAAATTAACGATACGACTTGAAAAGATTTATTTAACCAAGGATATCACTTAGAAGGAATGAGCAATGACCTTAATGATACCACTTGTAGAAATAGGAACTCAATGATACCACTTAAAAAGGAAATCAAATAATCAAGAATATCATTAGAGGAAATGAACAGTAAGATCCATGATACCACTTGGAGAAAAGAATCTCAATTATATCACTTGTAAGCATATGGATGAATAAATGCTCAATTTGATACCACTTAGGATCAACTTCACGAAGAATTGATACCACTTGAAAGAATTATCGATAAATCGATGAGTATCAGAGCAATATAATCAAGGCACTATACTTACGGGTATCGAAAGCTCAAGAAGAATCGATAAAATCCAAAAGATTTAGTATCAGAGCATAATAAAGATATGATCTCACTTGGAAGCATTAAAGTGCCCAAAACTTGATATAAATAAACTCCCCAAGATGTTCAACGAATGAATCATGGAGTTATTTGCATTTGAATTGCTCAAGCTTTGTCTTTTCAAAAGATCAAGTGAGAATCACTCTTTGAATTAATTAAGGTGATCATACTGATACCACTTGAAAATTTGATCAAATAAATTTTAGAAATTTTTGAAATTTTGCACAAATAAACTTTGGGATCACAAGAAACTACTGCAAAAAGAATTTTTGAAAAAAGGAAGAACCAATCAAGAGATATCCCAAAGCGAAGCTCGAGAAAATTCAGAAAATTTTAGAGCCAAATTGTTGTGGGCCGGTACTATCAAGACACATAGGGCCGTAGTACCGCAAGTCGTTATTACCATGGTCGAGCTTGTAGTACTGCGTTCGACAGCGTAACCTCTGAGTTTTGCAAATTTTTCACAAAAATGACTCAAATGAAGTCCAATTGTTTTGAAATTTTTGCAGAGATGAACTTTGGACTAAATAGAAGGTTTTGCAAAAAGAATTTTCTCAAAAACAATTTTATTTTTTAAAGATATGGCAATTTGCACTTTGAGGCATAAATGGAAATCGATTTTCACGAAAAGCCTCAAAATGCAATTCAATTTGGATTTCATGCAATTTTAACTTTCATGGCCTAGATTTGTGTATCATGAATGTTTATAGCCAAGATTCATAATGAAATCCAACTTGAATGCCATGTTTTGAGCTATATACCTAAATAGGCCATTTTGTATTAAATCAAATCATTTTGAGCCAAATTTGTTTTCAACATAGTATTTTTCCTTTCGGAAGCTTGTAAAACATTTCAAATACATAATAGAATACTTTTACAAAGATTTTTACAAATTGGGTCCTTTAAAATCAATTTTTAACTTTTGACCTAAATAGTCCAAATGAGAGGCAATAAAGAACGAGGTCAAATTCAACAACACAAAGAATTCAAATTGAAGCAAGGGTAAGAAATAAGATTTGAATTTTGTGTATGAGTCTAAAATATCATTTTGAATCAACTCTTGTGTAGACTTTTGATTCAAATGATGAAACTCACTAAGTGCCATAATATGACCATTACGAGTCAAGTATAGTTTTTCGGCGAGTTTCAAAATCAAATAACTTTTGCTAGGTTGGTCTTTTGAAAAACTTTTGAACACAAAAATTGTTAAGATTGACCAACTCTAGGATTTTTATTTTGGAATTACCTCCAAAATCTTTTTACGTTTATTTCTATGAGAATTATAAGTTTAAATCAAAATCAAGATACTAGTAACTAGTTTTTGACGTTAAAACTCATTTTCCTTTTAAAATAGATTTTGTGAAGCCAAAACCTTTGAAAAACATTTTGAAAACATTTGTATACATTTTGCAACTAGTTTTTCACAAGTTTACTAATAGTATACAAAATTTCAACTTTTGGCTAAATGGTTGATTTTGAAAATATATATATATGCACTTATTATTAATATGGGCACACGTAGGGATGTGATACACATGGATATGAATTAACACTCCCCCTAAATGTGCCACTTTTAAACTTGCTCAAGATTTGCAATAAGAGAATAGATAAGAGGCGAGAGCAAGTGGCCACAACAAGTAATCTAAATTGATATTCATTAATATTGCATTACAACCTACACAAGGCTATAAGTTTAAATAATAATCAATTGAAATACTTGTTACCCAAGATGGCATTGGCTCATGATGGACTTGATAATCTTCTTGCTTGACACCACTTGTAGACAAATATAGTTCTTCTCCTCTTGAGTGAGCAAGCGTCCAATCCATCTC
>JAYEVE010001159.1:0-78742 GCA_036346375.1 Guadua angustifolia
GCTTGCTCTGTACATCTGTATCTTTTCTATGCTGTACCAGACTGTATTGTTTCAGTGCTGTAGTGCTGTACCAGACTTCTTTCGTCTTTAATGCATGGCAGAGCTCCTGCCGTTTATTTCAAAAAAATTATTTTTTTCTCTCAAATATCATGCCATGCATCTGTTTGGCTTGTCTTCGTTTCAGGTCCCAACCAAAGAGCAAGTTGATGCATTATCCAGGGAACTGCTTAGGCGCTCGAGGATACCAGGTTCATTTTTGTTCCTACTGGTTAATTCGTTATTGTGTGCATGCTTCTTAAGCCAATTTAAACATTTATTTTCTGAAATGCTTCAGGTCGATAGTAAATTCCAAAAGGCTTATGACAAAGGAATGCCGAAATCAATGTATGCATGGGCTAATTCTATCACCTATTTGTTTTATTTGTTTGATATTGAGCTTCAAGCTTTCATTTCATTAATTATTTTGTTCATAGGTTCTGGGAACCTACATACGATGATTTCTTGACTTTGATAGCTCGGCTACCACCAGTGGCTTCCTATATTTATCGAAGGTAGTATTTATTGGCTTCCACCAGTGGCTTCCTATATTCATCATATTCCAACATACTTCTAAAAAAATCATATTCCAACATACTTCTAGAGTTTGTCACTAGTAAATCATTGGGATTGCCATGAGATATTCAGTCTACTCGTACAATTTGCTCATCATAATTGCAAAAATCCTTATTCTGTGATTTTTTTTTTTTTTTTGACGGAGTATTCTGTGATTGATTGTAGGGTATTCAAAGATGGGAAAGTTATACCAGCTGATGATGCTCTGGATTATGCCACGAACGATTCACACATGCTTGCTTGGTTATGATGATCCCAAAAAGCTTGAATTGATGCGGCTATATATACATAACTATTCACACGGAACTTTATCCACCTTGTTCTCTGTATATTTGTAGATGCAGTGAATTAAGTGTTACCCTCATGTTGGTGCTTGGTCTCTTGCAGTGACCATGAAGGCGGCAATGTCAGTGCCCACACTGGGCATCTGGTAATACACACACACATATATATATAGTTTTGCTACCGTCAGCTTCAAAGCACAGATCCTCCCCGTGCTCCAGGCCGATTTTTCGAAATCCGTGACAAAAATCTTCGATCCAAACCGTTCATCTTCTTCATCTTGTTGAAATGTAGCCACCGAGAAAATTTCGTATTTTTTTGAATTTGTTTACTATTTGTTTTGCATTTTCTAAAATCCGCTGATTTTAGAAAATGCAAAACAAATTCAAAAAATACGAAATTTTGTCTGTGGCTACATTTCAACAAGATGAAGAAGATGAACGGTTCGGATCAAGATTTTGTCACGGATTTCGCAAAATCTGGCTCGAGCACGGAGCATCTATGCTTTAGTTCGACTTTCTCTCTCTCTCTCTCTCTCTCTCTATATATATATATATATATATTCTTTCGGTTGTTGTCTATTGCATAGAACTTTGTAGAAGTTGGACATAGCTGTTCATAGCTGTAGAGTTGCATGCCAAGTTTTCAATGTAATGATGTTATGTTTCTAAGTAGTTAGTTTTAGTGGGATTTGGTGAATATGTTAGATCTACATGATTGGGGATTTGTTTATTTTGGTCGATTGCTTAGTAGCTTTGTGGTTCCCCTTTGTTGTATGTAATAGCATATTAAAACCAATGGAAGAGAGTGGTGGGCATTTCTAATGTTTAACAAGTGACAACGATGGTTCATCCCCCCTCTTGTGAAAATGATGGAAGTGGTTGGTACAGATCCAAATAATCAATTCATTAGTCATATAGCTGAAGCTTCCAAGAATCAAGCTGCTCCCAAAATCATGTCCTATGGCAAATTTTTTATGCTTTGATTCTTAATTTATGTTCTGATGCATGTGAAAGAGTCACATGCTATGCTGCCAACTTCTCTTTCTATTGTTTCTTAGGCAAAATATAACCATCAATTTATTTTGCACTACTGTTGCTCTTCCTTAGCTTCCCTAGCTGGTCAACTTGCAAATTTTGATGCTTCAAAGAAATTATGTAACTAATTTATACTATTGGTATGCACCCTTTGCTATATTAATTTAAGAGTAAATTTCACAGAACCACAAGTTACCTGTATAAACCATCAGGAAACTATAAGTTTTAGCTACAATTTCACAAAACTATAGATTTTAGGATAACTTTTATCACAGAACTACAGGTTTTAGAATTGACCATTTATTGTAAAGTGTGGGCCCACATGGTAGCCTCACACGTAAGTGAAATGGGGATACATGAGTATGCCATGTCGGTTCACATTGTCAGACTTGTTACAAAAAAAGTTCAATTCTAAAACCTATAGTTATGTGACACAAGATCCTCTAAATTCTGTAGTTTTGTGAAATAGAAACTAAAACCTGTAGCTTTCTGATAGTTTGTACAAGAGACTTGTAGTTTTGTGAAATTTACTCTTAATTTAAAGTTACTATTCACGGGCTGTATTTTGCACCTTTCTTCAAATATATTTTTGAGGCACGTCCAAAAATTCAGTTAGTTATGAAAGATTTGGTTATTCTAAAAAAATTATGCAAGATTATGTGATTCTCTTTTGTTTTTCTTTTCACCTTTTTTTGTGATTTTTCTAAACATATTTATTTTGAGCAGGCTTTGTTTTCTGTCTCTGATAGTGCATGCAAAACTAACAACTAGCTTGTGATTTTGTTATGACTTTCGGAGAAATTATGAGGTTCATGATTAGTTATTAATAATCTGATATTCTGATGTCTCCATTCTTAATTTGTATCTTTTACTTACTTTCAACGATGTCAAATAAACAAAATATTTTGGATATTAACAATGTTTACTAATAGGTTGCTGCGGTCAACTTGGTGAAGTACTCCTATTATTCATCCACTTGGGATTTTTTTGGGGCCATTTGATGATGCATATAACGCAAGAATTATTCCACTGACTGTTGTGCACTTGTCACTATTCCTCACTTCATAAATTTTTTATTAGGTCATCTTGGTCTTGGGTGGGGGCATATTTAGAAAGAGAGCAACTACCACACGCTATACCGTTGGGAATCAATTCCAATGGTATAGCATGGTTCATCAAGTTCGCGAGTGAGTTTCATTACCAAGTTTCACGGGTAAGTTTCATGATGTTTCACGGATAAGTTTCATAGGTTTCGTGAGGTTTCAAGTTTCATAAGGTTCGTATTTCATTAAAACAAAGTCTCATAGCTAAGTTTCAACCAAAGGTTTCATCGAATGACACATGCTAAACTTTTTTAATGAAACACTAACCTTATGAAACTTGAAATCTCACTTAAACCCATGAAACTTATCCGTGAGACATCATGAAACTTACCCGTGAAACCCGGTAATGAAACTCACTGCTAACCTCGATTTCATGGTATACCGTTGAATTGATTCCCAACAGATACCGCTTTCTAGCATTTCTGATTTAGAAATTGAGGATACAAAGGATAGAGACAGCATTGACTTTTCAGCCTTGATTCCCTCTCTTGTGTGGGGCATATTTAGAAATTGAGGATACAAAGGACAGAGAGAACATTGAATTTTCAGACTTGATTCCCCCCTAGTGTCTCTATGCTCCTAACTGGCACTCTACAGGTTTACTTTTCTCTACTTTCCATCAGCCTTCTTGTCCCCTTAACATTTTTTTGAAAGAGCAGCAAGAGAGTTGCCGCAAAGTTTATTAAGAGGGAAAAAAGAGAGTTGGCCCCGTTTTTATGAGGAAAAAACCGGTCCCGAAAAAACCTCACAACTCACACTGTTAGCCGCCGAGCTAACCACTACTCACACCCCTTCTTTCACTAATCTGAGAACTAAACACCACTCATACCCAGACAATAAAATGCTAATTTGTAGTTTTCGTGTGCCACGCAAAACCATGATCTAGCACCGCATCCTTAATCGATGTAGCCACCTGCTCAGTTGTTCTATTCTTGCTATGAAATATGCGTTAATTTCTCTCGAGCCAAAGATTCCACCAGAAGTAAATTAGCAGCCCATCCACTTCGCGTCGTTTCTCCTTGTCATATTGAATTCTTAATCTTCTCCACCACCTATATATCGAGCCATCATGACTCAGGTTCTGTCACCGGTCCAATTTGCCCCATCGCAGTAGAAGCTCCCATACTTGTCTAGCGAAATAACAGTCTTTACAGAGATGATTCATTGATTCCGGCGATGCGTTGCAAAGGGTACATATCACATTACATGGCCAACCCCTTTTTAGCATGTTATCAACTGTCAAAATTTTGTTGTGGAGCAATGTCCAAGCAAAAAATCGACATTTCGGTTCTGCTTTGGCCTTCCATATTGGTGAGATCTTCATCTTACAGTAAACAGTGTTAAATTGACGAGGTAGGCACTCTTTGTTGAGTATTGTCCATTAGGTGTCCAACGCCAGGTTATTTGGTCGTCTCTTTGCTCATCTCTATTGACTCTTCGTATTGCTTCGTGAAGATCCACAAACTCCCGTACTTCATTTTGAGAGTTGATGGGCGTACAAAAGCGGATCCAGTAGTTGTTTGCCAAGGCTTGTAGGACTGAGATGTTCTTTCTTCTTGCTAGCTGGAAAAGGGTCGGAGCAATGTTTTTTGGGGCTTTACCTTGTACCCAGCTTGATCTCCAAAAATCAGTTAGTTTACCGTTTCCTACTGTGACCACCGTTGAAGCATTAAATAAGGTAATATCCGTTTCATCACAGGGTAATTCCAATCCCGTCCAAGCCCTTTCGTTGTTTTTCCACTTGAACCAAAGCCAACGAAGTCTAAGAGCACGGGCAAAACGTTCCATATCCTTGATGCCGAGTCCCCCTTTGGTTTTTGGCATACAAGGTACTGGCCATTTGATCAAGCAGTGACCCCCACTACAGTTTTCTAGTTCTTTTCCACTCCAAAGGAAACTTCGTCTAAGTTTATCAATGTGTCGAATCAGCCATTTTTGTGCTGGGAAGACCGTCATATGATAAATTGGTTATGAAGTAAGCACTGATTTGACCAGAGTTTCCCTTCCGGCTTTGGAAAGTAATTTACCCGTCCATCCCGCAAGTATGTTGCTCAATTTGTCAATCAGAGGTTGAATTTCAACTCGCCTTAATTGCCTGGTGTGTAGGGGGAGACCAAGATACTTTCCTGGGAAGGTTGATAGTTTGCCTGGAAAAATATTCAACAAATCTTGTACTAATTCTTCTTGGCATCTGATCGGATAAATTTCGGATTTGGAGATGTTTATTTTCAGACCCGAGCACCTTCCAAAAATTTCGATTCGATTTAGGGTCATCGGCTCTTTCGCATTAGCATTTAGAAAAATTCCAGCGTCGTCTGCATACAATGAGCAGCGAAGTCTTACTGTCGGTGGGAGCACCGGTTTGAGAATGCCACTATGCACTGCCAATTCCAGCAGGCTTTGTAGGGGATCAATTGCGAGGATGAAAAGTAGGGGTGATAACGGATCTCCTTGTCGAACCCCACGCGCGTGTCTTATTGTCGTCGTTGGTTGTCTGTTGATTAGAACTTTTGAAGATGATGTTCTGAGGATTGCAGCCACCTATTCACGCCATTTCCATCCAAAGCCTAGTGCCTGAAGGACTTCAAGAAGGTAACTC
Organism: Guadua angustifolia; assembly: GCA_036346375.1. Classification (NCBI taxonomy): domain Eukaryota; kingdom Viridiplantae; phylum Streptophyta; class Magnoliopsida; order Poales; family Poaceae; genus Guadua; species Guadua angustifolia. Next base: position 5,634 of record JAYEVE010001159.1, read on the forward strand.
CAGTTCAGTGAATCGAAGGCTTTCGATATATCTAATTTGATGAAGAGAGCCGACCTTTTTTCTTTGTGCAGTTTTCGGATCACTCTTTGAACGTATAAGAAGTTATCATGGATACATCTCTTTTTTATGAAAGCGTTTTGTGAAATTGAGACCAGATCATCTAGCCTGGGTGCTAGCCTATTTGCCAGAATTTTGGTGATAATTTTCATGAAGCTATTTATAAGGCTGATAGGCCTGAAGCATTCCAATCTATTTGCATTTTCTATTTTTGGGAGTAGGACAATGTTGGCTTCATTAAACTTGTGTAACTTTTCATGACGGAGATCGAAGAAGTCTTTTATTGCTTCCACTAGATCGTTTCTGATGATGTTGAGGCAATTTTTGTAGAATAGACCAATATACCCATCGGGTCCTAGAGCCTTCTGAGTAGGTAGTTCCTGAATAGTGTTAATGATTTCAGCCTCTGTGATCTGGGCCTCTAGGTCGCTGAGGTCTCTTGCATTGTATCCCAAGGACTCCCAACGTAGCTCTTTGTCCCTTACTCCGTGTTCTCCCAATCCCTTTCTGAAATACAGGTATGCTTCTTTCAGTTTGTCTTGTTGAGTGAGCATAACTTGGCCGTCTCTTTGTAGCACTCGAATGAGCTTTGTACGCCTTCTTGAGCTGGCCATTAAGTGGAAGAAACGGGTATTGGAGTCCCCCATGCGAATGTTTGTTAGTCTAGCGTGTTTCTAGCCCTTGATTTCTGTATGGTAGCTATGCCGAGGAGTTTGGTTTTGAGGATTTTCCGGAAATCTAGTTCATTTTGAGATAGCGGTCGTCTTTCTTAGGTGCTTTCAAGGATAGTGATTATGACTTGAATCAACGCTGTTTGCAGCGCTAAATTTGTGAAAGTTTTTCTCCTCCAAGTCTTCAATGCCTTCGCTGTTCTGATCATTTTGATATTCAACTTTAGCATAGCGTCGGACGTCTGGACCGGCTGTGTCCATGATTGAGCCACTGTCTCATGGAACCCCAAGATGGTGGTCCAAAGAAGCTTCGCTTAAAACCCTTAAAATATTGGAAGGTAGTATTTCCTTGCATTAGAAGTGGGCAATGATCAGATGTCATAGTGGCCATTGCGCATAGGTCTGCATTTGGGAAGGTCTCGTGCCATTCTGTTGATGCCAGAAATCGATCTATTCTTGTCATGGTTGGCTGATTATGTTCATTTGACCATGTGAAATTGCGGCTATGTAGGTCAAGTTCCAAAAGCTGCAATCTATTGATGGTATGATTGAAGCGTTGCATCATTCTTCTATTTGTCGGGCCTCTGTTCTTTTCATTCCTTTGTCTGATGAGGTTGAAATCCCCTAACATTAACCATATAGGCAGTACTGTTCCGTTGAGTGCTTCAAGCTCAGCTAGGAAATGTCTTTTATCCGTGTCTGTTTGCGGTCCATACACTCCCGTGATGTCCCATGCCACCGCGTTATACCTCGAGGTTAGCGTTGCGGTGATTGTATGCGGAGTGGTTCTAGTATTCTGAAGGTCATACAAATCATCTAAAGCTGCAAGCAGGATTCCACCTGAGGATCCATTGGATGGAATGCATGTAGTCTGGGTAGCTAGCCTCATCCCCAAAGTTTCGATTAGCAAACCTGTTGTCCAGTTGGCTATTTTCATTTCCTGGAGACACACAATTGTAGCACCGCTTGACAAAATGAAACACTTAACACTTTCTTGTTTAGCTGGGTCATTTAAGCCTCTAACATTCCATGAGAGCACAATGCAATTTGTTGACATTAGAAACTAAACATACCACTTCAGGGGAGGCAAGGCTTATATTAGTTATCGGACATAGAGCCAGCACAACAATTGCACTGGGTATTCGACCCAGGCATCTAGAGTTTTTGAAGCTACAATAAAATGGCCTAATGGCCCACACTCCACTAGAACAACTACAGACGACTGCTAGCCATGTCTCACCGAGAAAAAGATGATCACCAGCTACCAGACATATCTCGCCTGCAAAACAATCGAAAATACGATACCATGGCTTAATGGCCCACACTTCACCAGGATACATACGGGCGTCTGTTGGCCATACCCCGGCGACAAACAAATGACCATCAGCCACCATACATACTACCAGACATAGATATCTTGCCATTACCCATTGTCGGCCCAGCATTCCATTTACCATGTTTTGCAACATAACTTCGCCCACCTCTGACCGACCTCCCCCGGTGATGTCTTCAGTCGAGAGACGTCTTTGTCGCTGGCGCCACCCTAGCCGACTTCTTCTTGGCCTTTAGTTTGGTAGTGCCGCGGTTCACCAACTCCAGAAGTGCCTCCACCTTCTCCTTGCTAATTGGTCTTTCGAAATGCCCAGCTAGCTGTTCAAGTAAATCATCCTGCGAGTTGTCAGATTTAGCTGGAGGACTTAAGTCTTTTAGTTTTACCGTTAGTAGTTCTTGAGCTAGTTGAATAGTTCCTTTGTTGACTCCCAATCTAGATTTGGTCTTTGCAGCTAATCTAGAGCTTTTTCTTTGTGTGTAGTTGCTAGGGAATGATCTCTTGTTTTCAGACATATGCGGCTCCAGTTCATTGATGCAGGGAGTTGATTGCATGATTGGTTTTTCGGTGTTGTGTGAAACTGCTATTATAAAATCCTCTAATCCCCTCTGGTTATTAGGTGTGCTTGGGTCTGTAAGAATTGGTTCTTGAGCAGTAGTTTGTTGGTCCCCCAAGCAATGTGGTGCGTGAGGCTCTAGTATATCCAGTTGATTGTTTTCTGTTGGTGCATCAGGGATCCCAGTTTCGGCACATGAGCTAGCAGTTTCACCTCGGCATAGGCTAGGCAACAGAATGGGACTAGCCGCTAACATTATGTTGGTGGATTCAGTATATGGCGCCAGCGTCAAGCTCTTATCCCCCCAGCAGACAATTATTTTCAGTAGAGTCCCCAACCCGCAGACAATTATTTTCAGTATGGTGTAGAATATCCAGCTGGGAGTTTTCAATTGGTGCATCAAGGATCTCAGTTTCGGCGGATGAGCTAGGAGTTTCCATTTGGCATATGTAGGGCACCGACATAGGACTAGTATCTGACGTTATTGCGGTGGGTTCGGCATAAGGCTCTAGCATAGAATTATTACCCCCTGCCTGCAAGGTGTGTGTCTCATCCCCACCTCGCAACTCATTATCAACCCGAAAAACAGAGAGAACCCCATTATCCCCTTCTACTAAATTGGGATGAATGCTGGAACGCTCAGAAACATGCACCTATGGAGAGCATACAGGGGACAGGAAAATAGGACATACCGGCGGTCCCAACTGCATGCGCTTGTCCGAGATCTCCCCCTGCATGGTGTTTGATCTCTTCTCTTGTTCAGACAGTAGAGGTTCAGCAAAAGTGACTCGCCGCTTAACCTTTTCCTTCTATGGTGATGGTTTCTTTGGAAGCCAGGAAGAGTTGACAGAATGTCTCGGCAATAGTTGATGCTGAGTGTTGCCGTTCCGACAGCGCCGAGAAGACGATCCAGCAAGGCCGCGCCAAGATGCACTGTGGCAGTCCTCCACTCCTCCCCTGCATCGAGAGTCTCGGACCCAGCTTGACATGCTTCGGTGTCTGCGCGAGTTGCGATGACGGTTATCACGGTTGAATTTGTCGTCGTCGTCACGGTCGTAGCGTCGATGGCGGCTAATGCCTCGGCTCCTGTCCAAGTCCACCTGGTCGCGTCTCTCCCCCACTTCATCCGGAGCCCCGTAGGCCCAGATGAATTCTCGGCGCTGCTTGCGGTTCGGTGGGCCTCCCAAGCCACCTCGACCGCGGAGGAAGGACAGGTCCTCCACGATCTCCAAGTGGTTGCGAAGGTTGAACACTTGCCCCCTCTTCAGATCGGTTGGCTCATCGTAGTGTGGCGCCATTTGTGGGAGTGGAATGCTGGTGGGGGGAAGCTCTCTGTCAGGTTCCATCACCACCAAACTGACCCCTTTCAGGATGTCGCAAGGGTCTGCACACCAAGCCCAGAGGTCGAAGGACCTGGTGCGCTCCCTTCTTCTTGTGCGCTCTTGGATGTAGTGGATCGCACAGCTCTTCCCCAGCACCCTCGCCGCCACCTCATCACTCCAGCAATGAACGGGAACTCCTTCCACCCGGATCTTGACATGATATTCGAAGTTGATGTTTGTTGCGTAGCGGTGTTCTGTCCAGGCTGCAAACTTGTATTCTCTGCCTCGGTACAACACCATTGCTGCGCTCACAGCTCTCCTCTTGGCCGCAGGTTTAGCAAAGATGATGAGGAATTGCTCGGGGAAGTGCTTGATGAGTTGAAAGTCGCCGTGGTTGAGGTTGAAGCGATCTCGCAGCATGTCGCCCACCGTGGACGTCTCCACCTCATGGCTATTGCCATCGAACCAGCACACCACCGCCCTTTCAATGAGATCATCCCTCCGGCGCTTGATGGAGCCAGTGGCGAGATGGCGCAGAATGCCCTGGCCGGCCTGGCCCTGGGGTCACCGGGGTATCTTGCCGCCATACTTCCCCCCTCCCGAACCACGTCGCAGAAGGATTTGCTGTTGGAGTTGTGTAGATTTGTGGGGAAGAGTTTTGCTGCAGGGTGAGTTTGGGCGCTCGGCCTCTGACTGTTTGTATCCAAGTCTCGGCTGCTATTTCTGCTCGTCAGACATATAATGGCCTTGTGCCCAAATTGGAGGCATTTCCAGCATTTGATCGTAGCTCTGCAGAATCGTGCCACATGATCTGGTGAAAGACAATTAAAGCATTTACCTTGAGCCTTCTGTTTGAAGAATGCTGAGCCGCTGAGGGGGGGTGTAGGTTGTTCCACTTTGCTTTGGTGAAGTGAATGCGATTGGCGTTTCCTCCACTAGTGCTGAGGCTTCACCCGGATCCATTCCTGTGATTCTGCCATTGGACCATCGGACGTCAAGAAGTCTCGGGGTGGTATTCTCAAGTCTGGATTTTTGGTTGCTTTCGGTGGGGATTTCCTCAAAGGCTGTTGAGTCTTTTCTAATTGTCCGGCGAAATTGACGTGCATTGAGCTGGCTATTGGGGTATTGCGCTTCCCCTCTTGAATCCATTTCCCCTTCTGTGAGGCTAGAATCCTGGCTTCTAGAATATCAACTTCGGTCACAGCTCTTTAATGATACCTGGGAGAGCCATTACACTCCTCCGGTTGAATGCAAGCCTACTCTACCTGCTTTTCCTGCCGAAGCTCTTTAACTCTTCCTTGGATGAGTCCCCAGGATGAGCGCGACGGGATTATGAGCTCCGGGAAGAGAGCCAGCACCTCGGGGGATGCCTCCTCCTCCGGAGCCGCTGCGAATCCCTTCTCCTCGGCATTCTTCAGCCCCTTCGAGATTTGTCCCTGTCGCTGGTTCTAGAGAGGTTGCTGCCCCGGCGATGATAGATCTGCGTGCGGGGATTCCGGATCTGTGTTTGATTTGAAGGTTTTGTTGGATTTGTTCGGGATTCCGGCTGGATCTGGGCGATAGGGGGGCGGGTGCGTGTGTGAGGGGGCATTGACCCCACACTTGAGGCCCAGCCTCTCCTTTCCTCTTCTTCGTCCTTCTCAGCCCGCGCTGCCTACTCCTCCCTCCAGTGCTCTCTGCTGTGGCAAGGAAGGGCCGAGAAGAACGGTGCCTACTTCCTCCTTGTCGCTTAGTGGGGTTGCGCCGCCGCCAAATCTCGCCACGGAGCTGCCTCGGCCTGCGTTTCCACCGGTATGCACCCGGGATCCACCCCCCTTAACATTTTACTTCCCTCTTAGATTCCTTGCTCTTAATTTCTTCATAGCCTTTTCTTCCTTTCTTTCTTTGCACCTGCATATTTTGTGATCAGCAGGAACCGTTCATCTTTTCAAAATGGGCACTGAACTAGTTGTTACGGGATGGTTCTTGTCGCCAATCATACGGGAAATGCAAGACACCGCATTGTCCTACATAAAGGGGCAATTTAGTTGGGCGAAGGATCAAGAGAAGGACCTTGAACGCCTCGACACTATCCTTACAGAGGTCCTGGCTATTGTGGATGTTATTGAGAAGCGGGAGATCAAGAATTGCAACCAGAGGAAGCTGCTCCACAAGCTCAAGGACGCCATTTACGATGCTGTTGATGTGCTGGACAACTTCCAATACATGGTCCTGAAGTCAAAGGTTGACAGCCAAGCTCTGGTGAGTCGCGTTACCTCATCCTGTGTTTACGTGGGTAAACGTTTGCTAGGTAGTGATAAGTTCCGAAGGAAGCTAACTGATATTTTGGAGAAACTGGGTGAGGTCAAAATGACTGCAGATACCCTGTTCAAACTGGTTAGTTTTGACAATGCTACTGCAAAGCTGCTGCCAGTAACACAGGCACGCGTAACTTCTCCTTTGAAGGAAGAGAACCATACATTTGGTCGAAGAGATGAGCTTCATAAGCTGAGAGATCTGTTGCTTGAGAGGAGTGACATTAGTGCACCTGGACCAAGTAACTCATGTGTTCCTGTTATATCCATCATTGGTGTTGGTGGGATTGGGAAGACAAGTCTAGCACAATTAGCTTTCAGAGATGAACAGATACGTGCCAACTTCAGTCTTAGGATGTGGGTTTGTGTGTCTGATACTTATGATGAGATGAGACTAACAAGGACATCTTAGAATCTGTGACTGATGCTAATTATTGCAGTGTTAATAATATTAATGAATTGCGGAATGTTCTTCGTGAAAAGATAGATGGTAAGAATTTTCTTCTTGTACTGGATGATGTTTGGTATGATGAGGACATGACAAACTGGGAGAATGAATTAATATGGAGCAAAGTTTTATCCACGTTGAATACTGGACTTGGAGGCTCAAAAATTTTGGTGACAACTCGAACAGACAGAGCAAGTGATCTCTTACATGCTAGAAGCTCTTTACATTTGGGGGGATTGAACAGAGATGATTACTGGATACTATTCAAAAACTGCGCCTTTGGCGAGAAACATCCAGGCCAGTTTCCAGAACTTAGGGAAATAGGAATGCAGATTGCTGAAAGATTGAATGGCCTGCCTTTAGCAGCAAAGGTAATCGGACGCCTATTGAATGTTGATTTAGATGCAAGCCACTGGAATAAAGTGCTGGAGAGTGATATATCAGATGATGTTATGAAGGTTCTTAGGTTGAGTTACCAGCATTTGCCCATCCACTTGCAGCTATGCTTCAGTTTCTGCAGCTTGTTTCCAAAGGACTGGCGTTTTGATCCTAGGAGGCTTACAGACATGTGGATTGCACAGGGCTTTGTTCAGAAGAAGGATGTGTATGACACTGATGTGAATATCGAGGATGTAGCAAAGGGCTACTTTGATGACCTTGTACAAAGGTCGTTCTTTGAGAGATCATGGTTAGACCTTCCAATAGAGTATGTTATGCATGACTTGATCAATGACCTGGCCCGGAATGTTTCAAAGGATGAGTATGTCAGAATTGAGAGCGAGAAGCAAAAGGAGATCCCACCGAACATTCGTCATTTATCTATATCTGCAAATTTGTTGGATGGTATGAAGAAAGCAGAGATGAAAAACCTGCGCAGCCTACTTGTTTGGAGGAAATCATGGCCTTGCTGGAAATTGTCCCTTCCAGATGGTGTGTTCAAGAAGTCCAAATGCATCCGTGTACTAGACTTGACTGGTTGTTGCTTGGAGAGGCTGCCAACATCAGTGAAAGCTCTGAAACATTTGCGTTATCTCGCTTTCCGGGTTCCTGCGAAGCCATTGCCCACGTCATTGGTTCAGCTTTGCCACCTGGAGGTCCTGGTCACAAGAGGTCACTCTTGCCGGGAAAGTGAATGTGTCAATCTCCCAACAAGCATGAAGAGGAAACTGCTCAAATTGAGAAAAGCTTACCTTTTCAATGTAGGTGGTGCCACAATATCCGGTTTTGGTGGACAAATTCTTCTCCATGGCCAAGGGGAATTCCACGTCAAGAAGGAGAGTGGCCACAGACTTGGAGAGCTAAAGGAGATTAAAGATATTCGAGGACGATTAAGTATTAGGTTTCTTGAGAATGTGGAGCATCATCAACAAGCTGTCGATGCCCACCTAGATTGCAAAGAGCATATCCGAACTTTGGAACTGGAGTGGAGCAACCTTGGAAGGTTTTTTACTTTTGAGTTGGATTCGAGTGTTCTCGAGGCCCTTAGGCCTCACCCTGATCTTGACCGGCTGAAGATCATAGGGTACAGGGGAACTAGGTCACCCACATGGCTTGAGACAAATTGGCTGACAGCATTGAGTTCTGTAGTCCTCGAGAACTGCATGGGTTGGGTACTATTGCCCCCTCTTGGACAACTTCCTCTGCTCAAGTATCTTGAACTGAGAAACATGTATGCTGTAAGGCAGATAGGTCAAGAATTCTATGGGAATGGTGACACAAAGGGCTTTCCTAAGTTGGAAGACATACTATTTGATGGCATGCCCAACTGGGAGGAATGGTCTGGAAGTGAAGATAATTTTTTGCTTCCATGTCTTGAAAGACTACATATAGCTAAGTGCCCTAAGCTTGAACAAGCACCACCCTTCAGTGCAACACCAAGAGTTGAAGTGGAGATATCATCTGATTCCCCACCAATCTCGTATTTAATCGACTCATTGGTGGCATCAGCATCGCTGCTGATATTTCTAGTCAGCTGTTGCAGCTTCTTGAGTAGCCTGAACTCTGATCAACTCAGTCACATCGACGAGTTGAATGTGAAGAACTGCACTGATCCGATGCCAGCTGGTGGATTTCTCCTAGTTAGCTCCCTTCATGTGCTCAGGATCAGCAACTGTTTAGCGTTGCTATCATCCATTAGTACAGAAACAGCCGAAGCCCATGACACATGCTTTTTCCCTCCGTCTCTTTGCCATCTTGAGATAGTTGACTGCAATGTTCAGTTCAGTTTGTTACCAAGATACTTGCAAGGTCTTACTTGCCTTTGCACCTTGGTGATTAATAGTTGCCACTCTGTGGACTCATTATCTCTAGCTTATGAACCTCACCACCTCACTGCTCTAGAAACCATAGTCATTAAAGATTGTCATGACTTCGCTTCACTGAACGGATTTGAAAATCTTGTTGCTCTCAGAAAGTTAGTTGTGGCGGATTGTTATAGTTTCTGCACTTTGCCGGCTGACTTGAATACAGTAGGATCTCTCAACACATTAGCCATTTGTGGATGCCCAATGATGAGGTTTCTCCCCCAAGATGGCCTACCAGGTTCTGTTCAAACAATTTTTTTGTCACAGTGCCATCCAGAGTTAGATAGCCAGCTCCAAAGGAAGGAAGGTACTGAGTGGCAAAAGATTGCTCACATTCCTGAAAAGAAACTGGAGGTATATACTGCTTATTATTAACTTCAATTGAATTTTAATGGAGTGTGTTGTTAACGCTTCATTATTGTTAGAGTTATGTTCTATCAATCAGCTCTAAGGTTACCAAACTATCCTTTGAGCTAGCATCAAGATGTACCAAAAGTTTAAAGAATGGAGGTACAAAAGGTATCAAGAGTTTTAAGGGTAGTTTGGTAGGGAGGTATTGGTATCTCATGGTACCTCCTAAGGATGGTAAAAACTCTTCTAAGGTTATTTTTCATGTCACCTTACTGTTAGTCTGTCCTTGTCATGTTTGATAAATAAGTAATAAGCATCCCCGTTTGCTCTTTGATTTGAGTACTGTTGGTTGTTCTTTGACCATAGTGTCTGTGAAGCACTCATAAAGGCACATCACCTTGTCATTGCTAGTTCATTTTTTGTCTAGTTTGTTATTGAACAGACGTATATATCCTTTTGAATTAAGGCTTGTGTCTGTATGAGAGCTTCCCAACAAAGCTCAGTCAGTAAGATCTACTAATATTATTCCACCCTCTGGCAGGTAGAGCTGAATGATTTGTTGACGATATTTTCAACCAATTCTTCCTGATGACGTCGTTTTGGCTGTGGGTATGTTTTCCTAAAACACTCTAATGTATTTAGTTCAACCAATATTAAGTCCTTTCATTTCTGTCGTTCTAAGAGACAGCAAAATTTTCTTTGCTCTATTCCAGGCTCCCAAACTACCTTTGCAGTTTTTCAGTGCCAACTCAGCAACTCCATAAAAAGATATGTTCATTCTGAAGTGGAGCGTATGTTCAGCTGTTGTACGAGAAATGAAAGGAGAAATAATCTCTTTCGTCGGACTTGTCTTCGTAAATGTAGAAAGTGTGAACTTCAGTTTTTGTAAGCTAAAGAACCATATCTGCACGTCTTGTTGGATGTTACTATGTATTCCAATGCTATCGGCCATTTGGAATAGGACACAGAACACTTTTTTCAATTGCAAAACATTACACATTGGGTTATTAGGTACAAAATATACATTGAGATAGTACAAAAGTACCAAAAGTTTAAAAGGTGGAGGTAAGTGGTACAAGAGTTTGAAGGTAATTCAGTGATACCTCACAATGTGGTAAAATCTCTATATTAGGTATACCAGTTTACCATTAGCTTTATTTAAGCTATCTTACGATGGCATTATTTTCTGACTTAGTAGAATACACACAGTTAGTACTCCTGAGTCCTGACAAGATCAAAGGAAAGATGACTGAATGTTTTAACTGCAACAACCTTTTAGGCTTTGCTTTAAATTATGGGTGAGGTGTTATACATGGCTCAACAGCTTACAGAATATGCTGGCCCAAAGAGAATCAGTTTGTACAATTTTTGACAGCACATCCCATTTATTACAGCACATGTACAGAGTTATACAAACTTAGGGTAGTCTCAATCCTCCACCTCAGTTGGTGTCCATAGAATTAATTATGCTGTCAACTAAGCAAAAATCTGATGTGACATAGAAATTAAGGAAGGGAGAGAAGGAAAAACAAAGAAATCGTGTCTCAGGCAAGAAACTGGATCGACGCAAGCACCAATACGCAAGAAACGAGCAAAATCTGGGTTGGACATTTCTGCGCGCTTATCAAGCTGTGTTTGTGATACATGCATTGGTTTATTGCTCTCTCTCTCCTTTAGACACTGCTTATGAAACCATAGGTTGAGAAACTATGTATTGATTTATTGTTCTCTCTCCTTCAGATACTACTCATGGAAACCATGGGTTGAGACTGCCCTTACAGTTACAGTTTGAGGTTTAATGTAACCAGTTAACGACGCAGTAGTGAACATTGAACAATTAACACGGGGTGATTGGCATAGTTGAAGAAAATGATTGAGGAAGCATGGCACGGTATCACTCAATTTCGAGCATTGCCATTAGACGAAGAAGTATTGCTCCCGTTGACTGAAGAGATCGACAGCGATGAGCTGGTAGAGCTCAAAAGATCAGGTAGGTAGCGTGTCGACCTCAACCACACCCTCCAGCATCTGCACCACCTCATGCATCGCAGGTCGCCGTGGTCGGAGTGAAGGGTTCTGCTCGATCAATGCACCAGAAAGCCACTCGCGCAAACCTCCCAACCGTCTGCAAGTCCTTCATGGCGCCGTCGTCGCTACGGTACCTTACCATGCGGACCAGGTTCCTGTGGTGGATCCGGCCAATGGACTGGACCTCGTTTGCGAACTCCCTCTCGCTGTAGTCGTTCGAGTTGATGAGTTTCTTCACTGCGACGTCAGAGGGATGTAGCGACTTCTTGGCGATGCCGGCACAGTTGGGCTGCTCGTCCCGTCCGCACCTTGATCAACGCCGTCGTGGTGACGTTCCTAGCTTCCTTACTGCCCGACGCCATCTTGCCACAAAATGTTCCATCAAACAGCGCCGCCGCACAGCTCCTCTTGGTGTACGAAAATATTTTGTATGCCGAGTTCGTCCAAGTGGTGTTGGGCAGCATGACGACCCGGAACTCGCCGGAGCGGTTCTTCCCGTCGCAGCTCTGCGCATCAAGGAAGGAGTAGCCGCTCGGGCACTCGCCGTCGAGTCGGTTGTTAGTGTTGAATGTGTCTGCGCTTTCGTGATTATTTTAATTCCTAATAAAATAGTGACGAGTAATGTAACATATGTATTAAGTGTAATAGAAACTTGCACAATATATTATGTCTACCTCAAACATATGTATTAGCATGATAGAACAGATAGCTGAAATACGGCTAACCAAGAGATATATCACGCTGTTTGCACCCAAATTTGGTAGATATAGTCAAGATCGGCAGTCCAAGGTCAACAGGGTACGAACAGGACACGACTCGAAGATATTTGGATAAAAGGGATTATTTAGGAAACAGAGGCGTATTTAGGAAACAGAGGCCAACATGGATTCTGATTGTTACTTGTTGTAATAGGACTCAAGTCGGCCGATGAGTGTAAAAGATGGACCAGGACCGGTAAAGAAGACACACAATTCAATCAAGCTCGCATCTACTTTTATTTCTTTGTCGACTAGGAGTAGTTTTGTAATTTAGTCTTCTTGTAATTTAATCCTGATCAATAAAGTTGCGCATCATCGATTATTGGTCTTCATCAGTTACACCCCAGATTTGATTTGCTCTGATCTTGTTGCGCATCGCCTTTTCAGAGTCGATCTACACCTTTATCCTTCAATTAGCCTTAATTAGCTAATTACTGATTTTGATCTGATTGGCTTTTTGGCTGATCGGGTTTCAGCCGATCGTCACGCGGGATCGGCTTTAAGTGAATTTCATACTTTTTCCCTTACCGATTGCAGGGATAATTTGGTTGGCACGTTCTGAACCAGGTGTTCATCTGGTGTGCTGTGGTCAGAAACCCTACTTCAAATTTTTGACGCCAACACAAACATATTATTTCTTACAGTATAATCATCCATCCTATATTATCGGAAGGATTCCGGCCACCACATGCATTTGAGCCGAGCCGGCGGCTCGGCTCGAGCCGGCCGGCCGGCTCGGCTCAAATATTTTTTCGCGCTTTGATCCTTTTGAAAATTACGAATAGGTCCTTCGCGATTTTTTGAGAGAGAAAGATTTTCCGCTCTAAAATCGCGTTCGGGTCCCTCGCGCGTCATTTTACGGAAAGGACCCCGTTAGATTTAAATCGCGAACGAGCCCTTTTCTAATTTTTCAAGATAGCGGACAGGTCCAAAGACGTAACATTCAGGTCCTTGCTCCTTACGTCTAGGTCATTTCTCCGTTTTTCCCGGAAAAAATTTTTTCGCCACCAAAAATATATATGTGTACGGCTCTATCTCTAGACTTTTACCCCATCTCGATCTCTGATATTTTTTAGAGCGTGTACATCGCTCGATGAACGCGTCTGATGTTAGACTTCGCAAAAAAAAAAGTTATCGTCTCTAATAATTTTTCGCCCTTTTCCCTCTAGACTTTTTCCCCGCCGAGGTTTTCCAGCTCGGCCTCCAATATTTTCCAAATAATTCGTCGAAGTAGATATTTCTACGCCGTATTACGCCGCGAAACGCAGATGCGTTCTTGTTTTTTAACCGTTTCGCGCGTTTCCTCGATGATTTCTTTAGCAAATGCCAACGGGAAAAAAACGAAATTTTGCACACGGAAAAAACAACGCACGCGGCGTAGACGCCGCGCATACTATTCTAGTACTATCTAAATGAACCGCAGCTTATAGATCATTCGCTCCAATGAAGGTTGTATTAGGGTCTGATGAGAAGAAGACGTGCAGCAGATCGAGGAACGAGTCCGGGAACAGTTGCGTGAACGTTTTCCAAAATTCTGATTAGTCCTAACCTGTGTAGGACAAAAAAGAGACGGGACTAAGTGGTTTACACCCGATAGACACCGATTGCAAGAATGAAGTAGCAGAGGCAGCGCAACGCCGTCGAACAACAGACAGAGAAATGAGGTTGTGGTCTGTGAGAATTCTTATGAGGAACATCTCCCTCATTCATCTCGTATAGAGGTCACATGAACGGAAGGAAGGAAATAGCTCGTCAAATGGAAACCATGCTAAGACCATTATATTAATGTGTACCAGATAAGCAGTGCTAATTACTCAGTGTTCATATTTGAATGAGTCTTATCTTTTTATATCCACTCTAATTTGTCACGTCATCGTGTATGGCTATGGGGTGCAATAAGAAACTACCGCTTCGCACACAGTAGGGCATGCAAAAAATCGTTGCACCATTAACGCGCAAACGGGAATGAGTCTTGTCTAATTTGTCACGTCATCCTGTAAGGCTATGGGTGCAATAAGAAACTAAAATTGTTGCACCATGCATTAACGCGCAAACGGGAATGAGTCTTGTCTAATTTGTCACGTCATCGTGTATGGCTATGGGTGCAATAAGAAACTAAAATTGTTGAACGATTAGCACGTACGCAAACGGGAATGAGTCTTATCTAATTTGTCACGTCATCGTGTACGGCTATGGGGTGCAATAAGAAACTACCGCTTCGCACACAGTAGGACAAAAAATTGTTGCACCATTAACGCGCAAACGGGCGATGGCGTATTGGCGTGGCAAGGCAAGCGATTGAGCATGCACGTGTGCTCTTCCTTTTCCTGCTTCAATCAAACTCACCTTATAAGCTAATCTCCTCCACTTAGACTAACAATATGATACTAAACTTCCTACCTTGCATCATATATGAGTAGGCTTTTAGGATTTATAGGATTTATGAGAAATATTAATTAGGCTAAACCCATAAACTCCAACAATCCCTCACCAGATCCCAACACACACACAAAAAAAATTTTGTTGTCCCAAAACATTTTAGTATATCAGTTTTTCAGCGAAGGCCGGTTAAGGTTGAACATTCATATAGAACCAAAAGCTACATTCATCCATAACTACATAATGGACTAATACCTTAAATTAATAAATTGGCAGTTTTGCATGGATAAATTTCGCTTAAAGCTTAAATTGACACTTAGTTGCTGATATGATACCCCTCGTTTGAAGCATATAAGTCTTACTCATGTCTCTGATCATGAGCTTTTTATAGAGTTCCCACGTCTTATGGACCACGACAAACAGTCAATTCACATAGGTGTATTCTTAAACAATGTTTCGCAAGACAGTCTCTCGCTGTTAAGCCTATGAGCATATTAAAATAAAATCATCATATGTTATAGTAATAAGAGTACTGTATCTTCCGTTCCATCTGTGGAAAACAGGAGGCGGCTGTTAGTAGGGATGAAACGGATATCCTAATTTCTGAACAAATTCGACATTTTTAAATAGATATATAACGATTTTGGTTTTCATTTTTAACACTTTAGCAAGCTCATTATAAAAATAAGATTATAAAATTAGGTAAAAAAATTACGCATTATTTGCTTCCCATAAATAAAAAGGTGAAAAATATCCGAATCCGTATCCGATTGATATCCTAATTTTGTTTCTATCATTTAAATAAATATATAATGAATTTGAGGTTCATTTTTATGAATTTGAATAAGCTCAACACCACAAACAAGAATATGAATTCGATAGAAAATTCTATATCCTATTTGTTTCCCATTGAAGAACAAAGACAAAAAAATTGATATCCGAATTACTATCCGTTTTCATCCCTAGCTGTTAGCATTGGTGTCTTCGTCGTCGTTTCCATGTAAGCATCAAACATTACAATTTCCAAGCTTTTACCCGTTAAAGGCATGGTTTATTGGAACAATAGTATGAACCCGAAGATATCTGTTGACGCGAGAGGGGATGTGATGGCACGGGGACAGGCATGACCAGTGACTAGTGAGACCTACAATCACTCGCGAGTACAATAAACACATTGACTAAAATTGGCTTTTCGAATTTCATTTTTGAACGACATCTTGAGACGGTCGAAAGCTGAAATTTTGGTGAGATTTTAAAATTTCGGTCAAAATCCGGCCAACATTTAAAAACTAAATTTCAAATCCAGTATTATTTAGGTCGGCAAAACTGAAATTTTGATCAAAATGATCGAAATGGTCACCCAAAGCTAGAAAAAAGGGAAAATATGAAAAAATCATGCAAGCATTTATCTACATTTTCTATCTATTTAAATGCAAAATACTAAGGGTCTGTTTGGTAGAGCTCCAGATCCCAGCTTTACCTGAGATCGAAAACTTGTAGGCTAAAATAAAATGAATTAAGTTTATATTTTTGGTCTAAAATGCAAACAAGATGATCCATCTAAACACTCTAATATACTTACAGCTCCAGCTCCACAGATCTGGTAAAGCTAGAAATACCCAACTCCACCAGATCCACGGATTTGATGGAGCTAAAGTCCTACCAAACACACCCTAAGTATTTGCATATAAAATACCCTAAATTTAGAAATTTCGACATTTGAATCCAAAAAGCCCGACACTTTTCCTACAAGTGGTGCACTTATTTGGGCCTTCTCTCCACTTGGGGTTCACCATCACCCGCTCACTGGGACCAACAACAGCAGCAGGAGGTGCAATAAGTGTCTTCACCTTAACATGAGCAACATTACCTCTATGTTACCGGCAACGATAGGTTGCTTCCCGGCATCACCAGCATTAACAATGCTATCAATAGAGGAGGCAGCTAGCTTAGCCTGCTCCTCCTGCTTCCTTGTCATCTCCTTGTGGCACTTGGAGCACATATTCATGGTAGCTAGCCGCACTACAGAAGAAGCCACAGTTATGGATGCAAAGGATGGGGCCTTCAGAGCCTGTCAACCGATCTTCTTGTGCTCCATGGCTTAGTTAACTAAAAATTAGACACACCAGACAGTCAATACTACAATTTCATTTTAAGGTAAATATGATCATTCGATCTTCAAGCTATAATTTTCATCATGTAAAACATGTTGTGTTGTGGCCTATGGTCTAAAACATTTTGTGGCCTAATGAATCCAAACCCAACAGAGTAAATTTACTACAAGAAGCATCTTACGAAAAGGCTAATGACAGTTTGGTCAAAAACCAAACCGAAGGTACTAGCAATGCAACCTACCCTATCATTGAGCCAAGTTTCACATAATTTGTATATGTATTTCCTTTGCAACATTTTCACATGTATTCATTAGAAAGGGCATTACAATTCACCACAAAAAATTCGGTGCTAAATCTAGTCCTACAAACATGAAAACCGATCGAATTTGTAATCATCTTGGTCAAAAAAACCGAATCTCGCTGAAATTCACCGAAATCCAGCAAAAAAATCCCGAAAACTAAGTTAGGGTTTAATGCTAGGGTTATATAATTTGTATATGTATTTTTTTTGGTAAAATTTTCACATATATTCCTCGAAAATATATTACAATTCGTCACTGAAAATTTGGTGTTAAATCCAGTCCTACAAATATGAAAACTAGTTGAATTTATGATCATCTCGGTAAAAAAAAAACTGAAATCTTACTAAAAAATGTCAAAAATACTATAACAATTTAAAATTTTCAGATTTTTACTTGATCAAATTTAGGTCCCGCTTGGCAACTTGGAACCGACTGCTTTCTCCTAGAATCAAATAAATTCAACCAAACGAATAGGACTCGGAACGCTTCAAAGCGAATCGCTTCGATTTTTACACGCCGTGGTCGAATCGGCTAGCAACCCGCTCCTCCGGATTCGATTCTACCGAAATGTTTTACCAAGAATCCGGAACCGCTTCCGCTTCTACTAGAATCTGGAACCGTACCAAACAGGGCCTTAGAATCACGACTCCGGCCGAAAGCCGAAATGTGATTTTCGAAATCTCGCAAAGATTTTAAACCATGATTCAACCTCAGAACGTACTTCACGAACGGTCGATCATTCAAGCTTCCTTGGACATTAATTTTCCTCCGTGCTTCCATCGAAAGCTTGATCGATCCGCACGACACTTCCGCGGGCATCCACCTGCTGCACGGCGGAGTCCACACAACACAGGATCGGAGGACTCGTTCCGACGCACGCGACGACGACGAGGATTCAGGAGAGAAAGAATGGCGCTATGTACGTTCGTGCAAGTTATTAGAGCACTGGCTCGAACTGAGTTAAGCTGATTACGTAGCCCTCATGGCATTGCCTTGCTTTGCTCTCTCCCTCGTTCCCTTCCTTGTCGTGCTAGTGCACCAACCTCGTTTGCTAGTGGCCATGGCACAGACCAGCCTGACGTACGGAACCGACCTGACGCCGCCCAGCCACATCACCAGCCCGTCCGGCGACTTCGCCTTCGGCTTCCGCGCCCTCGACTCCGACCCGGCCAAGTTCCTGCTCGCCACATGGTTCCACTTCAACGACGACGCCGGGAGCAACTCTTCCCAGCCGCAGTCCGTGGTGTGGTTCGCGAAGAAGTGGGTCTCCGGCGACGCGCTCGTCGCCCCGGCGCAGTCCGTCCTCAGCGTCACGCCCGCCGGACAGCTCGCGCTCGTTGACACCACCAACGGCAGCAACCGAGAGTTGTGGAAGGCCCCGATCGCCGACCTGAAGCGTGGGTCCATCCTCGTGCTCCTCGACTCCGGCAACCTCCTGTTCCTCGGCGACGGCGGCGGCCGATATAACGTGCTGTGGGAGAGCTTCCGGCATCCGACAGACACGCTCCTGCCGGGCCAGTCCTTGGCCATGGACGATTGGTCCGAGGGGAAGCTCTTCTCGAAGCGTGCGGACGCGGAATTCACCACCGGCCGGTTCAGCATGGGCGTCCAGACGGACGGCAACGTCGTCCTTTACGTGGACCTCCTCAGCGGCAACAGCCCAGCGCACGCCTACTGGCAGGCGTACACCAACAGCCCCAACGGCGACACGACGGTGACCTTCGACGAGCAGGGCCGCCTCAACTACACTCTCAGCAACGGAACCATCCAAAGCCTGATACCGTCCACGGCGAGCTCCACCGTCGGCAAGAACTACCAGTTCGCCAGGATGGACCCCGACGGCATTGTCCGTGCCTACGTCCGCCCCAAGAACGCGCCGAGCGGCAGCGCGTCTTGGACTGTCTCGGGAGCGTTGCCCAGTGACGACGGCTGCAACAAGAGGACGTCCGGGTTGCAGGGCATGTGCGGCCCGGGTTCTTACTGCGTGCAGACGAAGGACCGGCTCAACTGCGTGTGCCCAAGTGGATACACATACACGGACGCGCAGCACACGGACAGCGGCTGCACGCCAGAGTTCGTGCCGCAGAGCTGCGACGGGGAGAGCAACTCCAACGAGTTCGCGCTTGAGGAGTTGCTGAACACCACCTGGGAGACCTCGATATACTACAAGGAGTTCCCGAAAACCACGGAGCAGCAGTGCCGGGACTATTGCCTCAACGACTGCTTCTGCGCCGCCGCGTTAGTGATCCGCGGAAGCCACGGAACCTACTGCGCGGAGATGGCGGCGCTGACGAACGGACGGCAGTCGAACAATGTCACCACGAAGGCACTGATCAAAGTTCGGACAAGCCGTCCTCCGGTGAGAGCGTCGGCGAGAACAAGAATTATACTACCCTACATAATCGTGACAGTTTGCTTGGCCTTTCTGTTGGTGGCCACCATTGGTGGCTTCCTCGCACATCACTACCTCACCAAGAGCAGAGAGAGCCAGCGGTTGTTGAGCGTCAGATCTTTCAGCAGCAAGGAGCTCTACCAAGCCACCAACGGCTTTGAGAAGTTGCTGGGCAAAGGAAGCTTCGGCGAGGTCTACGAAGGAAAAATGAAATATCCGCAGCCGCATATCATCGCCGTAAAGAAGCTCATCAACTCGAACGAGTACAGCGAGAGGGAGTTCACCAACGAGGTGCGGTCCATCGGGCAGATCCACCACCGGAACCTGGTCCGCATGATCGGGTACTGCAAAGAAGGGAAGCACCGGATGCTGGTGCTCGAGTTCATGCCGGGCGGCTCGCTTCGCAACTTCCTCTTCAAGCCCGAGCGGCCGCCGTGGAGCTGGCGGGCCGAGGCCGCGCTCGGCATCGCCCGAGGGATAGAGTACCTCCACAACGGGTGCAGCCCTCGGATCATCCACTGCGACATCAAGCCGGACAACATTCTGTTGGACGACAGGTGTACTCCGAAGATAACCGACTTTGGGATCTCCAAGCTCCTCGGCAACCAACAGGTGCACACCACGGTGACCCACATCAGGGGCACCAGAGGGTACATCGCCCCCGAGTGGTTCCACGGCGATGCGCACGTCGACACGAAGGCGGACGTGTACAGCTTTGGTGTCGTGCTGCTGGAGATGATATGCTGCAGAAAGTGCCAGGAGCCGTTGCCCGACCAGGGCGCGGACGACGAGACGGTCACGCTGTTCGGCTGGGCGGGCCAGTTGGTGAGCACCGGGAGGACCGAGCTTATGCTGCATGGGGACGACGACGCCGTGGCGGATTTGGAGAGGGTGGAGAGGTTCGCGCGCGTGGCGTTCTGGTGCATCGAGCCGAACCCGATGCTCCGACCGACGATGCACCAGGTGGTGCAGATGCTGGAGAGTGTCCCTGAAGCCGATCCTCCCGGTTGTTACATGGACTCGTCGCCTTTAATCCCTTCTGCTAACAAGATTGACTGATGTATATGGTTAGTCCACTGTGCACCAATGCACACGTGTGTTGTTGAGTGAGCTCAGCTAAATATATAAGCTTGGCTTCGTGAATAAGATGATGTTTTTAGGGCTGTTAAATGTAATCACCACATGCCTGTTTTACTTTGCTTTGGTGCGAGGAAATACGGCTGTCCCGAAAGAAAGTGCTCATGGAAGATGAATATGACCGTCCAATACTTTACGAAAGATTTTGTGGAGGTCTATTTATATTTATGATAAGTTATTAATAGTATTTGAACATATGGTGCTTAAGTTTAAGTTTGTTTTTGAATTTGAAAATATTTGAGGTGCTATCAGATCAAGGGCCACTACCGGCGAGGAGAAATCTGAAATCAAGCATACAGACACACAACAAAATATATGTCCGGCCTCGACACAGTAAGGTACAAGAGGGAGACGATCATGCTTCTAAACTCCTTTTGATCACTGGCTCATCATCCTCATTCAGTCCAAGAACAGTAGTGGTGGCCATATGAGTAATCACCAGCTTCTCATCAGACATCTCAAAGCATCTCTGGAGATCTCGAATGTACTTTTCTTGATGCAAGAAAATGCCCTCCCGAGTCTGTTTGATCCGGAGGCCGAGGAAGTATCTCAACTAGCCCATCATGCTCATCTCAAACTATGTGTTCATCACATCAGAAAACTGAGACATACGAGAGTGCGAAGAGCCACCAAAGATAATATCGTTCATATAAATCTGGACAAGTAAAAAGTGAGAATCTTGGTATCTGATGAACAGAGTTTTGTCTACTTTACCCATCTCAAAATTATGACTAAAAAGATAAGATTTAAGCCTATCATACCAAGCTCTAGGGGCTTACTTAAGTCCACACAAAACTTTAGAAAGTTTGAAGACATGATTTGGGTACTTGGGGTTCTCAAATCTTGGAGGCTGCTTGACATAAACTTCTTTCTCAATATACTCATTGAGAAATGCACTCTTGGCATCCATCTGATAAAGCTCGAAACTCTTAGATGTCGAAAATGCAAGCAGGATTTTAATAACATCTAGTCTAGCTACAGGGCTAAAGGTCTCCTCAAAATTAAGACCCTCAACCTGAATAAAGCCCTGTGCAACTAGCCTAACATTGTTCCTAATGACAACCCCATCCTTATTTTGTTTTTTCTTAAACACCAACTTGGTCATAATAACATTACGACCAGATAGGGGCTCAACAAGCTGTCATACTTTATTCCTCTTAAAGTTCTCAAGTTCCTTATATATAGCATTAATCTAAGATTCATTGGATAATGCATGAGAGACATCTTTTGGCTCAAAGGAGGTAATAAAGGCAGAGTGGAGGCAAAAAAAGGGACAAACTTGATTTGAGCGTGTGACTCGCACAAATATATCACCAATAATCTGATCAGGTGGATGACGTCTCTGAATATGGCGGGGAAGTTTAGAAACATAAGTGGCCTCTACCTCATAAACAGAATAGGCAGGATCAAAGCCGCTTGTTATAGGAGAGTCTGAAGGTAAGGGCTGACCTCCCTGAGGTGCAGAGATGTAAACAGAAGGTATTTCTACTGCCTTCTATTTGTATTGTAAAGCTCATTGAACTTGGTGTATTTGGACGTATTTTGAATAGTTTTTATGGAAACAATACCAGCTAAGAAAAGTAGATGCGATACGAGGAAGTCCTGAGCTAGGTTAATTTCGCTCGAGCAGGCCAGTAAGCAAGGAACAAACTTGTTTAGAGAACTTTGCGTGCCATTAAGATAGAAGCAAATAACGCTGCGAAAACAAGACTACAAGAACAACCTCAAACAACAAACTGAAAGAAAAACAACCATGGGATAAATCGATGTTCAACCTCATCGTGTAGGATGTGATAAATCGAGAAAAGACATTACACCGGCAAATTTCACATGTCTAGCGTTAGGAAAACCCAGGGACAAATCACTTGCCCCAGCTTGGTGCCGCAAAGATGTTTTATCACTCTGTTTCTTCCCACCCTGTTTTTCTTAATGTTTCAGATGTAACCTTTTATGTGGAGTTTAACTTTGTATTGCTTTCTCCTCTACTTCAATGAATAGCAGAGCTTCTGCCGGTTTCTTTAAAAAAAGAAGAAGAAAGAGAGTGTATGGAAACACCTCTCAGATCGTAACATAGGCAGCAGTCCTAGTGTGATTATATTTGTGTCTAGGTATTGACGTATTGTCAAGTACTGTGCTGAGTGGTTAAATCCGCTCTTTGCGATCCTAAGGAGTTATGGATCTTTTATATATATATATATAAGATATTTCTACTGCCTTCTGTTTGTGCTGTAAAGCTCATTGAACCTGGTGTATTTGAACGTATTTTGACGCTATCTTCTGAAGATTCAACGAGTCATAGTCGAAAGTCCACAGAATAGAAAGATCTCATAAGCTGCCATTTTAGGAGCTAGAAGAGGCAACTGTAACTGCGGTACATGAAGATGACAACACCATGTTCCGGCATATGCTGCCGTATTGGAATCAAGGCACTGACGGCCCGGCCTTCGCATATCCTTCGTAGCTCCATCTCCAGAAGCTGGAAATTAGTAAGCTGTGGTCTGGTTGAAGGGGGGCAATGGTAGAGGACAAGCTGTAGGATCGATATATACTAAACTAGCAATCAGAGGGGGGTGAATGATTGCGCGGAAGCTAAAATCAAATTTTTGATTATTTTTGAAACACCCCAATTAACTGATTCGGATTCGACAAAAACAGAATAATGCACGTCCACTAAAACAGTAATTCCTGAAGATCTAACCGTTAGATCGAAGTGAAATTTTAACTGTAGAAACTAGATGCAATTTCGAAATTAACACAATAAGAATCAGTCCGATCGGATCTACGGATCTAAAGATATTACCTTCGCAATTTTGACTGAAATAATAATGACGGGAATTGATATTACCGCGACGAACCAAACTCTAAGAACGAAAATAATCAGGATTTACGAGGAGTTAACTAACCAGCCATGAGGGAGTCTCCTGCTGCTAGAATTGTATGTGTACCAAACAAATCTCCAGCCGCCAGATCGCAATGCACAGCCGCCCTTAATTTTCCTTCACGCCGCTACCAGCAAGTCATGCATGCATGCAGAGAATTAACTAGCGCAGCTTCTAGTCACGGCACAAGACAGCGCTGGAAGCTTTGTCCTCCGAGTCGTCGGACGATGCACTAATTAAAGCGGCGGCACGGCCCACGCAAGAGATTAATTTACGCTAGCAAAACACCAGAACAACCAGCCGCACAAAAATCGTCTTGACGCAAGTAAGGATCAGCCCTTCAGGCACACCAGCCACAAGGACACCAGATGCATGCATGCATAAAATCCTTATAACGCCGCCTGGGATTGCCGTCCAACAAGCGCACCCACGTGTCCCCCTACGCGTTTTTCCAAAAAAACCCCTCCATTTCGCCAAATTACGGATAGGTCCCTCAAAATTACGAATAGGTCCTTCGCGATTTTTTGTGAGTTGAAGATTTTTGCTTTTTTTTCGCAATCGGGTCCCTCGCGCGGTACTTTACGAAAAAGACCCCCACTAAATTCAAATCGCGCCCATACCCTTTTCTAATTTTTCAAAATAGCGACAGTCCAAAAACGTAACAAATAGGTCCTCGCCCTCACGCCTAGGTCCTTTCTCCGTTTTTCATGAAAAATGTTTTCGCCACCGTAAATATGTGTACATCTCTAGGAAGGTCACATCATGCCAGTCCTTTCTCCGTTTTAGCCGGAAAAAATTTTCGTCACCGAAATATGTGTGCAACTCAAAAAGTTGTCGCCACTAATAATTCTTCGCTCTTTTCCTCTAGACTGCTTTTCCCACCTCGCTTTTTCCACCTCGGTCTCCGATATTTCCCAGATAATTCGTCGAAAGAGATATTTCTACAACTTTAACTCTTTATTTTTTCCCCCTAGCTCGGTTTCTGCTTTTTTTCGTTGTGAGAAATATGTGGAAAATCGCGTTTGTGTCGTTTAAATCGATTTTTTCCCCACGCCCACACAACACGCCGTGCAATCGCACCTACTCTCTATTTTTCCCCAGAACTCGGGTCATTGCTTTCCAGAGTGAGAAATATGTTGAAAATCGTGTTTCCGTCCTTTCGTCGATTTTTTTCCCACGACAAAGCACGGCGTGCAATAGCACGCTACCCTGGCTAGTGGAACCTATATGCGCAGAATCGCCGAGCCCTCAAATTTCATCCACACGTCATCTTGTGCACTTTGCGAAAAACCCCCTCCGTTTCTTCGAAATCGCGGATAGGTCCCTCGTAATTTTCTCGTGAGACGAAAAAAATTTTTCCCTTCGCTTGGGTCCTGGCGCGGCATTTTTCCGTAAAAGCCTCCCGTTAGTTTGAATCGCGAACAAGCCCTTTTCTAATTTTTCATGATAGCTAACAGTCCAAAAAATAACATCCGGTCCTCGCTTACGTTCGAGTCCTTTCTCCGCTTTTTCCGGAAAAATGTTTTCGCCACCGAAAAACCCGGAAATTTTTTTTCGCCACCCAAAAAACCCGGAAAAAATGTTTTCGTCACCAAAAAAACCCAAATTCATCGAAGTTTTATAGCAACTTATATATTTGCCAACAGATCGTAACCGCGGATTTTTTTTAGAAAATGTAGATTCGTCTGCAGATTTATAGCGACTCGTGGATTCGACGGTGGGTCCTAACGACCTGTTTTTTTTAGCAAACGCAACAAAAAAAACCAGAAAAAATATTTTCTACACCCAAAAAATGGAAACAATGTTTTCGTCTCACGGATTCGCCGGTGAGTCATAACGACCCATTTTTTTAACAAACGCAACAAAAAAACTCTGGTAATTTTTCCCCCTTTTCCCCTGGACGCAACAAAAAAAACCGGAAAAAATATTTTCGACACCCAAAAAAATGGAAACAATGTTTTCATCCCGCGGATTCGCCGGTGGGTCCTAACGACCTATTTTTTTTAACAAACGCAACAAAAAAAACCGAAAAAAATGTTTTCAGCACCCAAAAAAAACGAAAACAATGTTTTCGTCACCAAAAAAACACGGATTCATCGAAGGTTTGTATCAACTTACGGTGAACACATAGAGTATTAGACTCGATAAAAGAATGTTGTCATCTCTGATAATTTTCCCCCCTTTTTCCCCTGGACTATTTTTGACCAGTTGGTGGTTTTGCGAAAATAAAAAAAGTTTATTTTTCCGAGCGCATGCTATCGAATTCAACCCAAGCAGCAGAAGCGCTTTTCTACCTAGTCAACTTCACGCCAAGACGCCGCCAAGGGAAAAAGAACGACACGAGCTGGAGCTCAGATGAAAAACGGCGATATCCAAATTACCGCGAAAGCAATCTTTTATTTCTTTTGTCTAACAAGACTCCAACACCAAAGAGTACAAACCCTAATTCCTTGCTCAAGAATAAACAGAGGACACCTCCCTCTATTTATATAGAGCAACCACAAAGAGATTGAATACAACTCCACTTCCAATATGGAAAGAGTTCGTATCTATCTCAACTTGGCCCAACATGACCAAAAACAAACACAGAGATTGAAGACAACTCTACTTCCAACATGGAAAGAGTTCATATTTATCTCTACTTGGCCCACATGGCCAAAAACATCTCTTTGCACGCATGAGCAACCCACTGCCAGAGATACGTGACTAACCAGCCTTCACGCATGTTTTCTAGCCCGAACGCCCCGCATGACATCCTCGACCACTAGGATCTCGGTTCCTCGAACCTAGTCCCGAACCTCGGTTCCTCCATGAACCTAGTTCCGTCCGTCATCGACCACGTTCCCTCGAGCAACACCGCACACCTAATAAACAAACAACCATCCGAGCACAAATCCACGACTTGACTCAAGGTTAATCCATGCAACCACTCACACGAGTGCATTGCATCAAGCAAAACCATCATGCTATCACCAGTATAATAATCATATCACCATAGCACATGCACAAGCACCACACATGCTATAACCAACGCCACTTTACAATGCCAATTTCACCATTCAACCAATTTTTCATCACATGATCTCACACAAGCAGAGACGAAAGCATGCACAAGCACAATACGCCTTGGCCAGCGAAGGAGATGAAGTAGATCTGCAAGAAAACCATTAGTTTAATTGCTGGGTGCTTTAGCACAGTTTGCTTTCGGGAGAGCACAATAACAATCATAGTGCAATGATATGAATATGATGGCTCTTTTAAAGTTCTCACACAATATTTGCTTAGCTATATATATATGACCAAATATTTAATCTACAAGAAAATTCCAGAAAAACCTTCTGTTCTTGAAAACCAACTTGAACACTTCGCCGTCCATTAGTTTTCAGGCTTTGGTCTTCATATCCAGGTGCTCCATTCCAGCAAATGGAAGAGGACTTGACTTCAGAACCTAAAGGCTGAGGCCCTACCACTAGGGGTGTAATCGGCTCGGATTCGATCGGATATCGCTCTTTCCATATCCTAAACCATATTTTTTGTTGGATTCGAAATCGGATTCGGATAGTACTGAATACGAATACGGCACGGATAATATTAGTCGTGAATTCAAATCGAATATGGAGCGGAATCGGTACGGTATCGAATAATTTTTATCGGATAATGCGCAAAAACAGATACCGCATAGAGCACACATATAGTACTGATTAACCAAACGTATGGGTTCAATATGCAACAAGATTATCGCAGTCTAACAAGTCATTTTATCAGACAGTCTAACAAAGTTGCAAAAGCACATTAAATTTGAACGGTATAAATATGATAAGCGGATATTTCAGATGTTCAACTATATTGTGACACAAGTAGCAACAGACTGTGTTGTAAGATAAGACAAGTTTATATGGCTTGTTTTATCAAAGCAATGCCTTTTATTTTCACATTTCCGTACCATATTTCTCAGTTTAGACAATAGTATACAGAAAAACTAAAATATAAGCTATTTTCACACAGAAATGTATGACAATAGTTACCACACACATCATTCTTCAATTGCATTTTTTTTCTATGACCCAACAGAGAAATATGCCTGGCTCCACCACTAGGCATCACTAAAACAAGACCCTGACACTGTGACACATAGCCATTAACATAAATGACAAGTGTAAGAAAATATGGAGTTGGTGGGGTGCAAGCTTGGAGTGCTGCTGCGCCAAGCAAATCTTTCTCGTTGATGTACAGGTTTCTTTTTTTGTATAAGCATGATCAAAATGCAATACAAAACCAGCAGTATACCTCTCAAGTTGATCTAGAATTTGTAGGACCCTTTGGTGGTAACTTCGCTCAGATTCAACCTTCAGTTAAATCAACAAGTGTCATGTGAAGCAATGGTAGAGGTTAGAGCAAACAAGGAAATAATCAAGTGATCCAACTAAACAAAGAAAGAATATACCATTGCGATAAGGCGTTGCAGTGTCAGCCTTTGCTGTTGGGCTTCAACAGCAGTCATTGCTGCAACAGCTTCTTTGCCTAGAACTCCCATGTTTGATTTTAACTCATGCAGCTTTGACTCAGCAGCCTCTAACCTTGAAATCATATCACCATTTCCAGATGTCTCTCTTAATTTCATTTGGCGTTTTGAAACTTTAATAGCCTGCAGAAATATATTGTACAGTACGCAACACCAAAAAAAAAAGGAGCAAAGATGGTAGTGTCCTCTTCCACGGTAACTTAAATACTAGGCGCAAAGATGGTAGTGTTTTGTTCCACGGTAACTTAAATACTAGTCAAGGAAATGATGACACACATCGATGCTCAGCTCCTTGCCGTTACCCAAGTATACTTAAATAAATGCAGAACTAAAATAAGCGTAACGCATCGTAACTCGTCTCACATAACCACATGCTTTTATATGTTACCCAAATGAAACAAGCAAACAATACCTGAGTGCCAGGGCTTTCAGCAGGTTCCCCCGCTCCTTCTCCATCAGGGACCGTGCCTTTGCAAAACTCATCGCCGCCTTCGACAACGTACTACCACTGGTACAGGTGTTTTCAACACCATACTTCTTGCCATCCTCAAATAACTTATTCCTATGAAATCACCACACACATTACAGGCCGCAATCCAAAACCCAAAATTGGATACGCATTTAGTGTCATTCCAAAACAAGAACATAGTTTTTCTTTACCGATTTTGACTTGCTTCGACCCTGTGACGATGTATCCCTCGACCCCGCGAACTATATCCCTTTGGAAGTGCTGGAACGAAAGGGAAACAGACATTCCATTTATAAGCTGAACCTACGCGAGACGGGGCTATTGCTAAGAGGCGAGAACTGCAAGGGAACCAGGCAACCAGCCCATTTACCTTGGCCGCGCGGGTGGAGATGTAAAGCTTCTCGAGCTTGGAGTGATGTTGCGCCTCGGCCTCGTCCGCGAACACGTTGTCCGAGCCGTACCCGCTCCCGAACTGCTTCAGCACGGCCTGCAATCACGGCACGGCCGTTAAGAGCCTCGCGACAGCGCAAGATCTCGAGGGGGACTCTCGTGCCAAGAACCGCATCCGAAGGAGGAATAAGGGATACGAATCCAGGGGCCGCGACCCAAGGAATGGATCGGAGAAACCTTTTGTGGGGTGTTGCGGTGTGGCGCGCTCACCTACTGCTGCCGGGCGACTTGCCCCCGGAGCTTGGAGGCCTGCTTCCGGATGGCCTCCATTGGCCGCCGCTGCTAGCTCCCTGTGTGTGTGATGAAGAGGCTGAAGCGATCGGGAGAGGCGGAGGTGGGGGAGGAATGGAACGGAAGCGGAAGGGGATCCGATCGGTGCGAGGGAGGGGAGGGGAGGGGAGATCTAAATCGAAAGGAGGAGACGATGGCTTGAAGCTCCAGGAGGCGGGCGGCCGAGCGGCGTCGCCGGGATGCCTGGACGGCTGCAGAGTAGCGGCGGGAGTCGGGGCAGATGAGATGGGGAGTAGAGAGGACGGGTCACGAATTAGAAGACCGTCTAGGGTTATCCGGTGGTAAGGGTCGGATATGCTAATAATTTTTACCGGATATATCCGAAAAAAGTTTCGGACGGATAATGATATCTCAAATCCGAATTTAAAATAAAGTATGCGAATCTAACACCGAATCCAAAAACTATCCGAAAAAATTATCCAAGTTCGATCCGAAAATATCCGATCAGTCGAAAATTATCCAATCCGATTACAACCCTACCTACCACACTTCCTAGATGGCAGGATATGGTTGAATGTTGATGCGAAAGCTGATGACAGACAAATTTTAGTTTCATATAGTTCTTAAGTTTGTTTGGACTGGATCAGAAAAGCTGCCATCCGTTCCATGTCAGTTCCTTCCAACGAATTTCTCTATGAGCATCTTCTCCACAAATAACGAATACTAGAGGTGGTCAAGGAGAACCAAATTAATCAAAAAGTCACAAACTAACTCATCCAAAACAAAAAAGTGCACGAAAGGATTAGATGCTATGTTATTCTTTTCCAGTATATTCTTGCATAAAAGCTAGATTATTCTTTAGCACCATATTTTTGTATAGAGCAATGCTACAATACTAAAATGTTCGAGAGGTTAGAGAGCAACAATCCCTTGTACTTTTTGAAGTTTGTGTTTAAAAAATTTACGGTTAGCATTGTTAAATATTTTCTTTCTTGTCATGGCTGTTTTAACATTATTATTTTGGTTCTCTTTACAAGATTCATTTTATTCGTTTTTAAGACCGTATACACTTATGTCTTATCTTATAAAACTCTGATCCAATACATATACAAGTACGTGTATCACAGTAACATTACCTAAACCAATCAAGTTCCGGGAAAACCAATCAAGTTCCAGGAAAGCATATACCGGTCAAAAAAATACATGTTACGTTTTACTCGTTCTGATCAGACCTCCAATCCACGATGGAACTCTGATTTTCATTCCCTCGCGCTTAAAAATGCAGCGCAAATATTCAGCGTCCATTTAATAGGTCAGAGAAATAGCTGTGAATCCTGCCGTATCCGTCAGAAACAAATTTTTTGACCAATCTGTTCCAAAGTAGACAAAAACAGTGACAACGAGCCAAAAAAAATAGCAATAGTGGCAGCATCGGGAGCAGGTCATCGAAATATTATCCATAGTTCGTACTAAATAGCGTTTTCTTGCCCTGCATAGCCGGCTAATCCCGTCAAGGCTTCACCTAACCCGCGCAACAAATTTCTCCTCGCTTTGTGTCTTCTCGTTTGTTCATTTCACCCAGGCTGAAACTTCAAAACCCCATCGTGGTTTCATGGCAGCAAGCTGGGTCCCGGAAAGAGGAAGAAAATAAGCAAAAAGACAGAGAAATCTGCAGTACTTCCACTACCGCATATAGTTATTTTTTTATGTATGAAGTTAAATTTTTAAAACTTCAACAGTCAATATCTTTTAAATATTTAAATTAGATATAAAAAATCAATGAGTAGATTTATCACAAAAAGTTCATAATATTACAATTTTATTGGGTTTATAAATATATTATAATAGAAATTAATGATCAAAACTGTGTTTTGAAGACCATGTCAATATCTAAAATGACAGCTATTTGTAATCGAAAGGAGTACTTGGTAGGGCTAGCTATAGAGCTTTTTTTAAAAAAAATTGAGAAGTTCAACATAAAATCATTTTATCTACCATTTAAGTGATCATTTCAAATTCGAGTTAACATCCATTGTCAAGCCAAGTCTTATTAACTTTTTCGTTTTCGTTCGAAATAGACTCATTCTAATTTTAAACTTGTTAAATTTTGTAGTCCAAAAAATTTGATTTCAGTCCTAACATTTTTTTATCCTGGTACTCAACAAGGAAAGGAAGAGGAGAGAAAAGCATATCTAGCTGTGCAGCGGAGTAAGTTGACAGGGCCAAGTTGTGAAAGGAATCATGGACCAGATCACTGTAAGACAGGTTAATGGCCTGTTTGGAGGAGCTGTAGCTTTTCTTAAAAGCTATTTTCTGATTTTCTAAGCTGAAAAGTGGTTGTAGATTTTTATAAGAAACCGTTTGACAAATAGCTAATTTCTCTTAGCAATAAGCTGCAAAAATAGGACTAGCCCAGCTTTTGACTTTTGTTAGTTATATATAGCTTCTGGTTTATACCAAATCCGCTTAAAAGCTGAGCTGTTTTAAATGTTTATTAGCTTTTCAAAAAGCTAGAATTGGATAAAAAAACCCGAAACAAAACCTAAAATTACTGAAGATATTGCCAGCTTATCTATCTACCCCACGTCCCCACCCATCATCATACTCACTAGGATAGTTTCGCAGCGTGATAGTCATGTGCGTTGTTTTTTCGCAGAAATAATTTCTTTTTTTCAACGGTGTTTTTTTCTAAATCATCACGTTTTTTTGCATTTATCTAGGGTCCTCTGACGAAGGAACCGCGATTGCGCAAAATCGAAAGGTCCTTTTCGTGAAAAACAGCTGGAATGATCCAAACGTAACTACGTTTTTTTGTATTTTTAGGGTCCTTTTACGAAAGATTCACGATTTTTCTGAACTAAAAGGTCCTCTTCGTAAAAAACCGTAGGAAGGACCTACACGTAATCACGCATTTTTTTAGGGACCTACATGCAAAAAAATGAGCTGAGCCGCCACCGAAATTGCCGTGACGCCGAGCCACGCGAGGAGCGGGCGACGTGGAAGCAATACCGCCGTGAAGTTTTCGATCTTTAGTATATGTTGTTTTCACGGCATAATACGCCACGTGCATTGTTTCTTCGCATAAACAATTTCGCCTTTTTTCGGTGGTGTTTCTTTTTAAAATCGTCGAGAAAATATGCGAAACGGTTGACAGGATACAAACACAATCACAATTTTTTTGCATTATTTGGGGTCCGCTCACGAAGAATCCGCGATCGATTGGGCTAAATCGAAAGGTCCTTTTTGTAAAAAAAAATAGTTGGAACGATCCGAACGTAACTACGTTTTTTAGTATTTATTTAGGACCCTTTCACGAAAGTTTCACGATTTTTCTGAATCAAAAGGTCTTTTTCGTAAAAAACCATAAGAAGGACCTACACATAATTATGCACTTTTTAGGGACCTAGACGCGAAAAAAAGGGAGCTGAGCTGGCCTCGCGTGGTTCGGCTCCGCGCGGGCGCGACGTGGGCGCCTCCCAAGCGAGTAATCTTGCAAAGCTTAATATAGTTATGATGCAACTGTCATCCGTAGGGTCTTGAAGGCAGCGGGGAACTAGAAAATTTTTCATGGAGATGGGGGTGTACACTTCACACGTACAACTCTATAGTCTTGTACAATGATTTCATAATATCATAAATCTAACACATACATTTAAAATTTACTAAAAGTAAAATATAAATAGTTTTGAGGTCTTAAAAAAAATCCCAAACCATTGTTCGTTGTGGCGGCGCTCTCAATGGCCTCCATTCTCTTCCGCTTTAAAGAGAATAGTTATAAGTAGACCGCTAATGTTCTGTGGGCAGACATTTGCGTCACGCACATGGGCATTTGCGGAATCATCCGTTATCTAGCTCCATCAACCTCATCTTTTACAAAACTAGCTCCCTTCCATACCCATTTGCAAATCTAGCTCTCTTATCACCACCAAAGACGGTTCGGTGGAAAGAAAGAAATGGATGTATTTTCAACAACCGATGTCCAACCTCATCATATAGGATGTGATAAATCTAAAAAGGACATTACACCGGCAAATTTCACATGTCTAGCGTCAGGACCCCTGGGACAAATCACTTGCCTCAGCTTGATGCCACAAAAAAGTTTTATCACTCTGTTTCTTCCCACCTTGTTGTTCTTAATGTTTCAGCTGTAACCTTTTGCGTGGAGTTTAACTTTGTGCTGCTTACTCCTCTACTTCAATAAATAGCAGAGCTTCTATCGATTTCTTTCAAAAAAAAAAAAGAGATGCATGGAAGCACCTCTCAGGATCATAACATAGGCAGCACTCTTAGTGTGACTATATTTGTGTCTAGGTATTGATGTATTGTTAAATACTGCGCTGAGTGGTTAAATCCGCTCTTTTCGACACTAAGGAGTTATGGATCTTATATATATATTGAAGATATTTCTACTGCCTTCTATTTGCATTGTAAAGCTCATTGAACCTGGTGTATTTGGACGTATTTTGAATAGTCTTTCTGGAAACAATACCAGCTGAGAAAAGTAGATGCGAGACGAGGAAGTCCTGATCAGCTAGGTTAATTTCGCTCTAGCAGGCCAGTAAGCAAGGAAAAAACTTTTTTAGAGAACTTTGTGCGTCATTAAGATAGAAGCAAACAACGTTGTGAAAACAAGATTACAAGAACAACCTCAAACAACAAACCGAAAGAAAAACAACCATGGGCTGAGGTAACAACTCCCTGCAACGCGGACGCAGCCGCCTACCCAGAACCCTAAACGCTACTTCTCACCCAAAAAAAAAAGACAACCCTGACGTTCCTGCATGCTGCCAAGGACACACTTCACCCATCACCAAGGACTAGAAGTGGGTACTGGACTGGACCATTTTGGGCTGGCACGAGGCATGTTCGGTCCAGCCCGATCCACGACCTGGTATGGAACTGTTCTAAACTGGCTAGATCGGCACGGCACTGTTGTCCAGACCTGCCAATCGGGCATGATGAGCGGCCCGGCCCGGCACGATAGTCCGGGCAATGTTTGGGCCAGCACGACCTAAAACAGCCCGTGCGTGCCTGCGTTGTATATGTGTGGGTGAGCAAATCAAGGAGTAAAGGAAGAAAACTCTAGATGAACTAGAGAAAAGGAAGGGAATGCATACATGCACTGTATGTGTGAGTGAGCAAATTAATGAGTAAATGTATGGCTGCATGCATGTAACTGGAAGGAGCAACCAAATCAAGCAAATCAAGAATAATAAACACAATAGGATTTTGTTTCTACTGAGAAAAAGGAAGTACTAGACAGATAAAGAAAAAAATCAATCCGTGCTTATTTTCTTTCGTAGTAATAGTATAAATGGGCCGGACCTGGACCACCACGGTACGAAACAGGCACAAAGAGCAAAATAGGTTGTGCTTGGGCTCGCTAAAGGCGAGCCGGGCCAGCCCGGCTAGGCACGGCGAGCACGATGAGCCATTGTGGTCCGACACGGTTTAAACTCGAAGCACAATAGGTGCATACCGGACCAGCTCGGCTTGGCACGATATCCACCTCTACCGAGGACTCCACGTCCTGGAGATCCAAAGAGATGCCTTCAAAAACTCTCGCATCCTCTCCTTCTACATGACATACATTAGGAGAAACAAAAGGACAAATTTCCCTTTTTATTTTCTAATTTTCTATTCAGTAGAACCATGTGTATATCAAATTCTGATTTGAAATTTGGTAGTATGATCGAACAATTTTGTTTCACTGCTACCAATTTAATTTTTTTTAGAATTTTATGACTATTTGCACTGTATCTGAAGGAGGAAAGTTGGCTTGTAAGGCTCGAGTAGGCTCGAACTCGGCTTGAGTAAGCTCGGTAACGGTAAACTCTTTAATATATGCTATCTTTTAATAATAATAAATGTTCAAACTCGAGCTTGGCTCAAGTAAGCTTGGTAAGAGAGTTAACATATAGCAAGTAATTTGTAAATTTACTAGACTCGTGAACTATTCAAGCTGACTCGGTAAAGCTCGTGAGCTCAAAATCAAACTCGAGTTCGACTTGTTTGAGCTTGAATCGAGCCTAGATCAAGCCGAGCTTAAGTAGCTCGCGAGCCTCGATATTTTTTTGCAGCCTTAGAGAAGTATGGAAGCACAGTAAGGATGGAAAGCACCGAATATTCCCTCTAAGAGAGCAGTACTTCGATGCTTTCGCTCCCTGTATAAATTATACAAATCTTAAAAACAAGTGAAGAGACAAAAAAAAAATCACTTTCCACCTTTCATTAATGTTTTAATATTTAACTTCAAAAACACACACAGAAGCACCTCTCTTTTGAGGATTTGTCTCACGCGATAGCAGCCCTACACTTGCTTATTGTACGTTGCGCCAAAAGTGGTTATCACCGTCATCTGCAGGCTGCAGCATCCCGTCCCGCGTACGGCGTACACCTCCTTTTTCTTTTCTTTTCATTCTTGCGAGGAAGCATCCCGCGTGTGGACCGGGTTGGGGGCTTGGGGCCTCCACTAATCAATCACGCCCGTAAATACACGCACTTGGAAACACAAGAACCACACTCCACAATCAGAACCAGGCAAGCAAGAACCAAGCTTAGTTTTGGCAATGGCGTCATCGCACCCCTTTGTTCTTTACCTCGCTTCCTTCCTCGTCACCTTACAACTGTACCAACCTCATTTGCTCCTTGCCGTCGCCCAATCAACGAACCTGACCGCTGGATCCAGTCTAACACCCCCGAACTACATCACCAGCCCCTCGGGCGACTTCGTCTTCGGCTTCCGCGGCCTCGACTCCGACCCCGCCCAGTTCATCCTCGCCGTGTGGTTCAACTTCAAGGAAGCCGACCCCGCGCAGCGGAACGTGGTGTGGTTCGCAGCTGACCCAGACTCAGGTTCGGCGGTGAACGCCACGGAGCAATCCGTGCTCAGCATCACTAACAGTCATCTCTACCTCGACGACCCACTGTGGACAAACCCAAACCCCAAACAGTTGATCGTCAACGCTGTCGTGCTCCAAGACAACGGCACCCTCCAGCTCCTCGACGATGGTGGCGGCCTCGTGTGGGAAAGCTTCGATCTTCCAACAGACACGCTCCTCCCGGGCCAAACCATGGTCTATCCGAAGATCCTCTTGTCCAAGAACACGGACACGGACTTCTCCGCCGGGCGGTTCGGCCTAAACGTCCAGGGAGACGGCAATATCGTACTGTACATGACTATGGACCTCCAGGGTCGCGCTACAACCGCAGCAATTCCGTATTGGGCTTACAATACCAGTGGCAAGGGTCCAACAACTCTTTTCTTCGCCGACCTCGGCTACCTCTACTACACCCTCGGGAGTGAGAATGACACCGTCCAGCATAACCTGACGACGCCCCAGCCCAACTCCACGATGAAGCATTACCAACACGTCAGGCTGGATCCAGACGGCACCGTCCGCGTCTACATCCGCCCCAAGACCAACATGGATGGTGGCAAGGCGGACACCTCGTGGGATGTCGCGGGTCAGTTCCCAAGTGATGGCTGCAGCAGGAGGGCCGGACCGGCCGGTTCGCAATTGCAAGGTATGTGCGGCCCAAACGCATACTGCACAGTGCACTCCAAAGCGCAGTACCTCGACTGCGAGTGCCCAAGTGGCTATGTTCCCCTGGATGCGCAGCACAAATACCAAGGTTGCAGGGCGGATTTCGCCCCGCACAGCTGCGACGGGAAGGATCGCCCGGCTGAATTCAACCTGGTGGAGTTACCAAACATGACCAAGTGGAGAACAGACTTGCCCTTCTACAAGAAGCGTCCATCAACAACAGAGGCGCAATGCCGTGAAATGTGCCTGAACGATTGCTTCTGTACGGCGGCACTGCTCACCGGAAGTTATTGCGTAGAGATGGGGCTGCTAATAGGAGACCCGAATGTAGACGACAACGATGTTAGGAAGGCACTGATCAAAGTGCGTACGGCCAATCCTTCCGTCCCGGCTACGTCGTCTAGGTTCAGTAAGCTGCCTCACATCATATTCATCTCGTTGTTGGCATTTGCCACGGTCACTATCTCTATCAGTCTCCTCGTGTGTTGCCACTTCTGTAAGAAGAAAGCCAACGAGAGCCTGTTGAGTGCTAGAGTTTTCACTTACAAGGAGCTCAAGCAAGCAACCAATGGCTTCAGAGATAAGTTGGGTAGCGGCGGCTTTGGTGTAGTCTACAAAGGGATTGTGAAGCCGCCGCAATCTGACGTTGCAGTAAAGATGCTCAACCAATCGGATGATTACAAGGAGAAGGAGTTCACAAACGAGGTGCAATCCATCGGGCGGATCCACCACCGGAACCTAGCAAGCATGATTGGGTACTGCAAAGAGGGGAAGCACCGAATCCTGGTGTTCGAGTTCATGCCAGGAGGCTCACTTGGCGACTTCATGAACCGATCGGAGAGACCACCCTGGCGCTGGCTCGCCGATGCTGCACTAGGCATCGCCAGAGGATTGGAGTACCTACATGACGGCTGCACCATTCCAATCATCCACTGCGACATCAAGCCGGATAACATATTGCTGGATCGAGATCGTGCTCCGAGGATAACAGACTTCGGGATCTCAAAGCTCCTCAAGGACCACAAACTGCAGCACACCATCACCAAAGTCGTGGGTACCAAGGGCTATATCGCACCTGAATGGTTCGATGGTAGGGACAAGGTGGACAGCAAAGTGGACGTTTACAGTTTCGGTGTCGTGCTGCTGGAGATGATATGTTGGAAGAAAACCTTTGAGGAGCATCCTCCCGACGACCAGCATGCCGGCACAGTGGCCATGCAGCCCATGCTGAAGGACTGGGCAGAGAAGTTGATCAGGAACGGAAGGACCGAGCTCTTGGTGCAGGGAGAAAGCCAGGCGTTGGAGGACATGGAGAGCGTGGACAGGTTCGCGCGCGTGGCGATTTGGTGCGTGCAGATGGACCCGTCAACCAGGCCAGCAATGCGCGAGGTGGTGCAGATGCTGCAAGGAACCGTGAAAGTTGACCCTCTGCCTGACCCTCCAAGGCCTCCTGACTACTCTACAATTCTCCCCGTCGACGGTTCAAACTCTTCAGATTGAGGTATTCTTGAGACGCTCTGCTCAGCCACTGCGTAGAGTCTTTTGTTGACTACCGCAATTATTAATTACTTACCTCGTTTTTAGATGTCAATTCACCTGTGTTGTTGTATTGCGTCTAGGTGTTGTAATGCAGTCGTGTGACTATTCTGTAATCGTTTTTTCTAGTAGGCTTTGAAGCCTTTGATCACGGCTTCTATAGGTCTGTGATTGGTGCCTTGCGTGCTGTTGCTTTGCTTCTCCATCTTATAGTGTATTTGATTTCTGAATCATATGTTATCTTGTATTTCCGTCGATCTTCTTTAATGCATAGACATAACTCCTGCTGTTTATTAAAAAAATGATATTTTTATGGTAAATCTCATTGAGCCTGATGTATCTGGACGGATTTTTACTCGTCCTTGTGGAAACAATACCAGTTAAAACAAGGCAGAATAGATGATCGTGAGAAAACCAGCATCCAAAAGTACTATTACTGATCAGGTCAGAATCATACTGGATAACAAGGTGGGTCCAAACCGGTTAACATTTCATCCAGAAATCTGTCACCTTGGCAGGAGCGTGAACGGAAGTGAAAGCTGCTACAAAGTTCATCACTACGATGTAACCTCAAATATATTCTGCTAAACTTAGGTCTCCGCCATAAAAACAAGGAAAAATGATTAATCGGTTTGTAGAACAAGACTGAAACATCAGCCGCTGATGTTGCCTAGCCAGAATAGTATGGGGAACTGCACAACCGCAAGGAAAAGAAGAAAGTAGTGATTCCGGCTAGGATGTCTTTCATAACTACGCGGCACACCCAGAAGAACCCTCTTCATGGTCTTAACCAGGAACACCCCGGTGCAGATGCCGAACCATGGCAGATGCAGGCCAGCATCGCAAGTGATGTACCAGCAAATCCGTACCCAGCATATGCCACAATGTCCAGCAACGGTGCTTCACCACTTCCCAGTGAGTACAGTAGAACTCTTTTTTTCGAAAAGAGCAGCAAGAGAAATGCTGTAAAATATATTAATAAGAAGAAAAACCAAAGTTTGGGTCCTGTTTTTAAGGAAAAACCGACCCGTGAAAAACCTCACAATAACCCAAAGACTAACCGAAAACATCGATACCACTAGAAAGAAAACAACGGAATAGAAATTTCCACTCAAGAATTCTATAAGCTAAGTTGACATAGCAAAACCACGGTAAGCATTGCATCCCCGATTCTTTGGGCCAATTGCTGGGGTTCGAACTGTCCCTTGAAAAATTCGTTGGTTTCTCTCTAGCCAAAGGTTCCACCAAAAATAGATGAGAAGGCCATCAAAATCCCTTCTCCGTTCCTTATCATATTGAGTTCTCATCCTTGTCCACCACTTGTACACTGATCCACTGTGGCTGAGGTTCTGACACCGCTCCAATTTCCCCCATTGTACCAGAAGACCCCATACCTGTCTAGCGAACGAGCAATCCTTGCAGAGATGAGTTGGTGTTTCCGGCGATGCATTGCAAAGACTACAAGTGGCATTACATGGCCACCCTTTCTTGAGCATATTATTCATTGTTAAAATTTTGTTATGAATCAATGTCCATGCAAAGAATCTACATTTTGGTTCCGCTTTTGCCTTCCATATGGGGCACGATTTCATCTTACAATAAACATTGTCAAACCGCACCATGTATGCACTCTTTGTCGGTATTGACCATCACCGTCCACCGCCAAAGTTATTTGGTCTTTCTCGCTTCATCTGTATTGGTTCGACGATTGCTTCAAAGAGCGCTACAAACTCTCGATTTCTTGTTCGGAGTTCACGGAGTGCAAAACGATCCAGATTTGTTTTTCAAGGCCGGTGGACGAGAGATGTTTTTCCTTCTCGCTATTTGGAAAAGGCTTGGTGCAATGTGATTGGGTGCTTTCCTTCAACCCAACTTGATCTCCAAAATCCGTCTACCACTGTCTCCACACAGGACGACCGTTGAGGCATTGAAGAGAGCAATATCGGTTTGTCGCATGGCGATCCAAACCCGCCCGAGCTCTTTCGTTGTTTTTCCATCCGAACCGAGCAGCGAAGTCTTAGCGCTCGCGAAGCGCTCAGTCTTTGATAC
The DNA here is from genome assembly GCA_036346375.1 of Guadua angustifolia. Taxonomy (NCBI): domain Eukaryota; kingdom Viridiplantae; phylum Streptophyta; class Magnoliopsida; order Poales; family Poaceae; genus Guadua; species Guadua angustifolia. The sequence continues at coordinate 45,759 of JAYEVE010001159.1, forward strand.
CAAGTCCACCTTTGCTTTTTGGTAGGCGGTGATCGCCCATTTGATCAAGCGATGGCCTTGTCACGATTTTGCTTGAGTTCTTTTCCTCTCCAAAGAAAGCTCCGTCTAATTTTGTCTATGCCTTTAATTAGCCACTTTTGTGCAGGGAAGACCGTCATATGGTATATGGGTTGAGATGTTAACACGGACTTAACAAGGGTCTCTCTTCCGGCCGTGGAAAGTAGTTTCCCTTTCCATCCTGCAAGCCTGTTACTTATTTTGTCAATCAGTGGTTGAATTTCGATCCTTCTCAGTTGCCTAAAGTGTAATGGGAGGCCAAGGTATTTCCCTGGGAAGGATGCTAGCTTCCCAAGAAACACATTCAGCAAATCTTGCAAGAGGTCATCTTGGCATCTGATCGGGTAAATTTGTTTTGGTGATGTTGATCTTAAGGCGAGCACCTTCCAAAAATATCCAGTCGGGTAAGGGTCGTGAGCTCTTCTCTATCAACATTTAAGAATATCCCAAAGATCATCTGCGTGAGAGCGAACATCTCGGCGTGGGCTCTTGTGGGAAGCACTGAGTTTGAGAATACCACGTTCTTTGCTAGCTCGAGAAATTTTGTAGGGGTCAATTGCGGGATGAAGAGTAGGGGATAGCGGATCTCCTGTCGTACCCACGCGCATGTCTTATTGTCGCGATCGGTTGGCCGTTGATCAAGATCCGTGAAGATGCGGTCCGAAGAATTGCAGCTACCCATTCACGCCATGTCCGACCAAAGCCTAAAGCCTGAAGTATCTCGAGGAGATAAGACCAGTTTAGCGAGTCAAAGGCTTTTGAAATGTCCGGTTTGATGAAAGAGGGCGTGCTCGTCTTTGTGCATTTGTCGGATTACTCTTTGGACATATAAGAAGTTGTCATGGATGCATCTCTTCTTTATGAAAGCGTTCTGCGAGACTGATACCAACTCATCAAGCTTTGGAGCTAGCCGGTTTGCCAGAATTTTGGTAATGATTTTCATGAAACTATTAATGAGGCTGATTGGCCTGAAACATTCTAATCTATCTGCATTCTCTATTTTTGGAAGAAGGACGATGTTTGACACATTTAGCTTATGCAGGTTTTTATGACGGAGGTTGAGAAAGTCCCTAATTGCTTCCACCAGGTCAGTTTTGATGGTGTCGAGGCATGTTTTGTAGAATAGACCAATAAATCCATCCGGTCCTGGAGCTTTTTGAGTCGGTAGTTCCCGTATGGTGGTTGTCACTTCATTGTCAGTGATATTGGTTTCTAGATCGCTGAGGTCCTTTGCAGTGTAGCCCAAGGAATCCCAACGGAGTGCTTTATCCCTTACTCCGTGTTCCCCCAAAACCTTTTTGAAGTATTGGTAAGCCTCATTTAGTTTATCATGTTGCTCGAACATTAGTCTGTCTTCGTTTTGTAGGACGCGGATGTGATTTCTTCTCCGCCTTGCGCTAGCAATCAAGTGGAAGAAACGTGTGTTAGAGTCCCCCAGTCTAATTTTTGTTATCCTGGAATGTTGTCTTGCTCTGGATTTCTGTATTGCTGCGAGGCCAAGTAGCCTGTCCTTGAGGCTTTTGCGAAGGTGGATTTCACTTTGAGATAACGAACGTCTTTCCTGGGATCAAGAATCGTGAGCGATACTTGAATTAGAGCTGTTTGTAGTGCTATGTTTGCGAACGTTTCTCTCCTCCAAATCTTTAGCGCCTTGGCGATTCATTCATTTTATGTGAAACCTTAGCAAATGAATCCGTCGTGTGCACCCCATTGTGTCGAGATTGAGCCATCGTCTCCGAACCTCGCATCAAGGCCCAAAGAGGCCTCAAACGAAACCCCTAAAGAAATCGAAGGTTGTGTTTCCTTGCATGAGTAAGGGGCAGTGATCCGATGTCATAGTTGGCATTGCGCACAGGTCCGCATTTGGGTAGATCTCATGACATTCTGTTGTTGCAAAGAATCGGTCAATTCTTGTCATGATGGGTTGTTCTTGTTCATTTGTCCATGTGAATCGCCGCCCATGGAGGTCTAGCTCCAAAAGTTGTAAACTATTAATGGTGTGGTTGAAGCGTTGCATCATCCTTCTATTTATCGGGCCTCTATTCTTCTCATTTGCTTGTCTGATGAGGTTGAAATCTCCTAAGATGAGCCAGTTGTCTAGCACTGCGCCGCGCAAAGTTTCTATTTCATTGAGAAAACTTCGCTTATCCTCATCTGACTGTGGACCATATACTCCCGTAATGTCCCAGGTTGTAGCATCACAGCGTGAGGTTAATGTTGTAGTTATAGAATTTGGAGTGGTTCTGGGATTTTGCATATCATAAAGGTCATCCGAGACCGCCAGCAGAATTCCACCGGAGGTCCCATTGGAAGGTATGAAGGCCGTCTGGTTAGCCAGTCTCGCTCCCAAAGTTTCATTTAGCAAGCCTATGGTCCAATTTGCAATTTTTGTCTCCTGAAGGCATACAATTGTAGCACCAGATGAGTGAATGAGTTGCTTGATGCTTTCTCTTTTCGCTGGATTATTTAAACCTCTAACGTTCCAAGAAAGAATAGAACAATTCGGTGACATGAGAAACAGGTAAATCTACTATAGATTGTCCTTGATGCATAGCGGGTAGGTAAACATGGCTGGATTTGAAACCCAGACTATTAATGAGAGCAGTTGTTCGATACAAAGGCCTTCTGGCCGGATGGAGCCCCAACAGAATAATCAAACTGGACCTACGGAACAATGGCCAGGTGGCCCATAATACAACAGCAAATAATTGCACAGCTAATACCGGGGCTTCTGGTAGTATAGTAACGGTAAAAGGTTGGTCTTCCCAAGCCACTTCAGGACTTCCAGGATTATGCGACAACTCAATTTGCAACATGAGAAGAAAAAGCATATCCTGCCTCCGGTAGTTGTCCACCGCTCAGGCGCTGATGTGACTTCCCGCCGTTGCGACCGGCTTCACTTTGTTTGATTTCTTGTTGCCTTTGTGCTTAGTCGTGCCCTGATTCACCAACTCCATTATCGCTTCAATCTTCTCCTTACTCAGAGGCTCTTCGAAATGGCTAGCTAGCTGTTGAAAAAGTTCATCATGTGAGTGAGCATCACTTAAATGGTGTTGTTGTTGTGCTGGTGGGGAAAGTTTTTTAAGTTTTGATGCTAGCAGGTCTTGAGCTAGTTGAATTGTCCCCTTCCTGACCCCTATTCTTGTTTTGGCTTTTGCTGCAATTCTGGAGCTTCTTCTTTGGGTGAGGTTTTTGGAAGTTGCACTTTGGTTTCCACCTTTGTAGGGTGTCAGGTCGTTGAGGCATGGGGGTTTTTGTATAATAGGGGTTTGTGGATTATGGGAAACTGCACTTATAAATTCATCTATCCCCAATTTGTTGCTTGATAATGTATGATCAATAAACTGAGGTTCTTGTGCTGCTGTTATAGAAAGCATTTGTGTTGTCGGAGGAGTCTCTAGTGCTACATGTTCTGCTAGAGCCTCAGTTGGCTGTTTTGGCACAACTTCCTGTAGATTCTCTGGTGCTATAATATATCCAGTATGAATTGCTGGACATTTTGGTGGAGGTTGTACCGCCATATGTTCTGGGGTTGCATGTGGTAGAGCTTGTGGTGTTTTCTTCGGTAATGTTAGAATTTCTGGTGGTAGCTTCTCTGGTGCTAGAGGCTCAATTGCTATGTTTTGTGGTGTTATCCTTTCTTGTGAAGCATACTGTGTTGCTAAGCTCACTAGAGTTTGTGATTCATGCCCAAATAGCCATTTCTTAGTCTGCTCAGGTTGGGGACAGGGAGCTATGTCACCGAATTGCATGTGGGGTAGAGGTTCGGACTCAATGAATATCTCTAGCTGGGAACTGGGAGCTAAATCCCCTTCATTTGGCGTGAATTGACCCAGTGTGGAGAGTTGTCCAGAGGGGTTAGCAGGTTTAGGCTCGCTATGCACCAGCGGTGGTTTTTTTGGGTAGGCCCCATCTTTCGGACAAAGCACTGCGGCTTCAGTAGTTGAAACGTTTTGGACTAGCTGAGAGTAAGTAATTGGAACTACACTTACAAGTTCAGACTCAACTAGTGAGCAAACAAGCTCTTTTTGCACATGTGAAGGGATATTTGGACAGGCTCCAGATTCTGGACGTAGCACCGATTCTTGCTGTGTGGCGATCTGGTCTGGCTGGGTGGTAAGAAAAGGAACTCTATTTGGCTGGGTGGACTCACTTTGTTCAGAACATATCTCCAGTGGAGTGCTGGGAACTATATCCCCCCGATTTGGTGTTAACTGGCCCAGTGTGGAGGGTTGATCAGGAGCGCTATCAGGTGCAGGCTCCGAATGTTCTGCGCTATCAACTGCACTTAAATGTACGTGCGGTGGGTTTTTTGGGCGTTTTCCATTTTTCGGACATAACCAAGAGTCTTCCTGTGAAGCATTCTGGACTAACCCTTTTTTCGGACATAACACATAGTCTTCAGTTGTATCATTCTGGACTAGCTTAGATGTAGAGCATGGAATTGTATTTGGACTTACCAGCAACTCGAGCTGAGCACACCAGTCGGAGGATCCTCCCTTGACTAGGCCTTCCCTGGATTCCCTTCGGGACTTGATGTGTGCAGCTGTGGGTGGATCGGCGAAGGTGACCCGCTTCTTGATCTTCTCTTGCATAGACATCTCGGAGCGCCAGCCATTCTTGTTCAAGCATCCCTGCCCCATTGGTGATTCCGGAAGGTGTTGCCGGTAGCGACGTGAAGATGATCCAGCATTGCCACGCCAGGAAGCGCTGTGACAGTCTTCAACTCCTCCCCGGCATCTTGCATCACGGACCCAACTGGACATGCTGCGATGCTTGCGTGTTCTGCGGTGGTGGTCATCGCGGTTGTCATCTTCGTCGTCTTGGTCGTCGTAGCGGCGGTGTCGGCTGATGTCTCGGCCTCTTCCTTGATCAGCATGGTCTCGTCTCTCCCCTACTTCATCCGGGGTCCCATAGGACCATACGAACTCGCGGCGATGTTTTCGGTTCGGGAGGCCGCCGAAACTGCCTCGCCCCCGGAGGAAGGAGAGGTCTTCTACTATCTCCAAATGATTGCGGAGGTTGAAAACTTGTCCTCGCTTGAGATCAGTTGGCTCGTCGTGATGAACCGTCGTCTGTGGTAGTGGAACGTTGGCGGGTGGTAGCTCTCTGTCAGGTTCAATAACCGTCAAAGTGACCTCCTTCGGAATCTCACAAGGGTCCGAGCACCATGCCCAGAGATCAAAGGATCTTGTACGCTCCCTACGTCTGGTGCGCTCCTGCACATAATGAATGGCGCAGCTCTTCCCCAAGGCCCTTGCCGCCACTTCCTCGCTCCAGCAGTGCACCGGGACACCTTCAACACGGACCTTGACGTGGAATTCGAAGTTGACGTTTGTTGCGTAGCGCTGCTCGGACCAGGCCGCAAAGTTGAATTCGGTTCCCAGATAAAGACCACCGCAGAACATTCAAGCACTCTCCGCCGGACCGTTGACTCGGAGAAGATGACAAGGAACTGCTCGGGGAAGTGCTTGAGGAGCTGGAAGTCGCCGTAGCCGAGATTGAAGCGGTCCCGCAGCATATCACCCACTGTGAAAGACTCGACGGCGTGGCTGTTCCCGTCGAACCAGCACACAGCCGCCCGATCGATGAGCTCATCGCGGCGACGCTTGATAGCCCCAGTAGCAGAGATAGCACAGTAGGCCCGAGCGGGCCTAACCGTGGGGTCGCCGGGGTATCTCGCCTCCATGAAGCTCTCCTCCCGCACCACATCTCGGTATGATCTGTTGTTGGATCTGTGAGTGTTGGGAGGGTGGTACTGCGAATGGGAGGTAGGCTGAGCCACTGGCTGTGAACGGGGAGCTGGCTTCAGGCCTTCTGAAATAGCATTGTGAACGGAAGCCCTTGTGCTGGAGCATTGAAGTGCCTTGTGCCCAGAACGGAAGCATCGCCAACACCTTACTGGAGCTCGACAGAAGCCGGCAATATGATCCGATGAAAAACAGTTAAAGCACTTGCCTTTCATTTTCTGCTTGAAGTAGGCTGAGCCACTGGTTGGCTGGATCGATTGCTTCAAGTTGCCTTGAGTTGATGAATGATTCTGCCTTTTCCGCCACTAATGCATTGGTTTGACCGTCGTCCAACCATCTGCCTCCTCACATGGTTCACTGGACTTCAATGCGGCCTTATTTTGCAGACGCAAAGTGAGATTGCGGTTCACCTCCTGCACTGTGGTTCGGGATCTGCTGAGGGACCATTGAATTTCTGCCTGTTGCCCTTTGTGTCCGAAGCGGCTCGAGTGTCGAAATCCACTGTCTTCTTCTTGAATCCATTTCTCTTTGTGAGAGGCTAATATTCTGGGTTTCAGAGTCTTTCCTTCGGCTTCCGACCATGAATGCTGCTCTGGTTGGGTGCTGATCTGCCCATCTTCCTTTTCCATTGCAGCCGAAATCTGCCCATGCTCTTCAATGCCCTTGAGATCAGAGCTCCTGGGAGCCGCTGGCCGGTCGCGCTGTCCGCGGATCTTGGTGCGCTCCGTGCCCAGTTCCCCATCGTTGTCCTGATGATCCAGATCTGCACACCATGCCTTTGCCGCCTGTGGTCGCGGCACGGGGAGAGGTCTCTCCCCCAAAGCCGTCACGCCTTCATCTTCATTTGCTACCTTCGGTTCTTGGACTTCAACCGGTTGTTGGGGGGATTTCTGCCCAGGAGATGTAGGATCATCCTTCGGGGAGTCCGGATCTTTGGCTGGTTCGGGTGGATTTTTGGGGGATTTACGTGGATTTGGTTCGGATCTATGGGTGGAAAGGGGTTTTGGCGTGGGGAGGGAGAGGGGCTGGAGCGGAGGGGGAGCCATCATCTTTTGTGATGCCCCCGTACAGTAGAACTCTGATGAGGATGATCTGCAGAAACCAGCCAAGTAGCCCTTTTGTGAACTGTAGAGTCAGTGCCTCAGGGGGAAACCTGCATTCAGGAAAGTGCGTTTCAGACATGCATCATTGAAGCAAGAATATCCTCTACTACGAGCAAATGGATATTATCATTGGAGACTGGGAGCAATGTGTTTCAAAGATGCATGATTCAAGCAAAAATAGCACACAACAAAAGCTAATTTCTAGATACTGCAACTCTTTACCATTTCTCCAGTCTGTGCTTTCTTTTCTCAAATTCCCAACAGAACTAGCCTTCTTACTTCGAAGTTCTCACACTGGGAAAAGGTGCATAGCATCCCCTCTGTTCAGTTCCACCCACACCATTCATAGTGTACCTTCCCTGTTCTTAGGACAAAGCATACAAAGTTGTTCTGAATGTGCTGTTACCTTCCAAGAACACCCAAGGCATATCCAGCAATTACAACATAAGTGCCAAAAGCCATCAGAGGGATGTACAGAATCGGAGCATTGATATCTTGAATTGGAGGTTTGTATGACAGCCTTCCTTCCACTGGTTCAGTTATCCTTGTCCAGTGCCCCTGAAGGAAGAGAAACAGTACACAGGTTGCATGAGAATTCACAATTTGCTTACACTAATCAAAAGAAGAGGTAACCAGTCATTCCTTACCCGGTGCAGGAAAGGAAACAAGACCACCTTCAACTTGTTCCTTACATACTGGCTGTTGACTTGAAAGTAATACTTAGGATTGGACAAATATTGGGTGATCTGTTCATGTGATGAAGCAAAGTTTAGACTCAACGGTTCTTCAAAAGCACATAATAGACACACACACACACACACACTCCCTCCATCCCTCCCTCAAAATTTATAAACGACTTACATTGCTTTGCATAAACTCAGAGCTTGAACCTAAAAACTTCTCGCCATATGCTCCTAACCCACTTCGGATGAACCCAGGTGCAGCTCCATATAAAGCACTTTCAAAAGGATTTGACTGTGAAGCAGTAGCTCTGCCTGCCAGTCCTACCAGATCACTGTTCATTGCTGCCATGTCAACTGAATAAACAAAAATGGATGAAAACAGTAGTCAGAAAACAATGCATCAATGATCAGGTCATCTGAAATCTACTGCCTTAGCTGTTATCCCCTACAATGCAGTTCGCAATAGCTCTCAGAAACAAATAGAAAGATAATTTCTATAATGTCCATCCGTTGTCTTCATAGAAAGGTAATAAAAACCAGTGTGGACAAAGTGCAGTTGAGTACAGACAGCATCATTGTCATGATTCTAATATACCAAAGCACAACAAAGATATGATCGCCAGCCATATTCCAGCTTTGTATCATAAAGCTATGCTCACATCGGAGAAAAATAGCATAATACCATATCATTGCTTCTCATAATCTCACATCATATGTTAACCCAATCCCATCATCGACTAAAACAATGGCAGGCAGCTAATGCTTTTGGAGAACCAATGTGGAATTTGCAATCCCATAGTCTACTAAAACAATGGCAAGTAGCTAACACTTTTGGAGTAGCACCAACGAGGAGTTTGTTCCAGTCTTTCACATTGTTTTACACCAAGCACCGCAATATTGCCCTTGAACCAACACAAATTCTTAAACCAAACAATGATATCTAGAGGTATAGATCAACAACCAGTGAAATGGCACCTTCACTGTAACCCTGAGCAGTCTTACTGATACCACTAACAACTGTTGATAAGAAAGCCTAGACACATGATGAGCAACAGGTCAGAAGCCTAGAATAAAACTCAAAGCAGAATCTCTCTAATGTTTGCAATGGACTTCTGGAGTGGATGAGATCTAATCATGTGAATGAAGAGTCATTCAGGACAGTAGTTATTAGTGCACCAAAGTTCCTCACATTAGGAATTGGAGTTCAGAGCTGCTTCCGAACGTACAGGATGACATCTCTTGGAAATGGACACAACAGGGGGAATACTCGGCAGGGACAGCTTACAGGGCACAGTTTATTGGCGCCACAAAAGATCCAAACTGCAAGATGGTTTGGCGTGCCGACGCCGAAGCTAAATGTCGATTTTTCACTTGGCTATTTCTACAAGATAGGATCCTCACAGCGGATAGACTAGCTCTCAGAGGATGGCCACACAGCACTCTCTGCGTGATGTGCGGCCTTGACGCAGAGTCATCTAGACACCTCATCCTGTTGTGCCCGTTCGCAAAGCAGGTGTGGAGAAAGGTCCTGTTCTACATGAGCATAAATTTCATCGCCATCCATCCTGATTTGGTTGATGTGTATTTCGCCGCTTGGTGGCGATCGGTCCGTTCCACTGTAGAGCGTCAGCATCGCAAACAGGCTGATGGCACCTTCATGTATGTAGCATGGAACCTCTGGAAGGAGAGGAATAGCAGGATCTTCAATAGCCAATACAGAACTATTGATGGCATTGTCGCCGCCATAGGCGATATCCATGATGAAGGGTAGCAACGCAACCTATAAATTCATAATTACGGTGGGGGGGTGCCTCCCATTCAGATCATTGGCTCCGAGTTCATGAGTTATCCGTTGTATGTGGTTTCGGTTTTTATTGGCATTAGATCCGTATAGTCGTCTGCCAATCGTCGTGGTTCTAGTTTTAATCGGGAGGCCGAGTATTGTGTGGCTTCTTCGAGTATATTCTCAAACTCTATGTTGTATTCTTACTTTCTTTCTTAATGCAAGGCAGAGCTCCTGCCATTCCCTTTCAAAAAAAGGAATCAGAGTTCACAACCCACGAAGCACAAAACGAAAGAGTCAGAGATCACAACACACGAATCTCCAAAATATCGATATCAATTTGCAAATCAGTGTCTTATCCAAAAACCCTAGATGCAAAATGTTCCTAGATTGAAATGGCCATTCGTCCCCCTCTTCAAATAATTCTTCAATTCGAACCGAAACATGTCAGTCCACCACAAAATTACCCATAGCGACCCAACCCTTCTCAGATCTTCCTACCGCTAGCTTACCGCTACTAGTCCGGTGTCCGAACCCACCAACACAAACCAAACGCTGCAATTCCCGACCTCCAATCTCTCAACCATCAATATATCCAACAAGGACACTGACCACGATATCACCTAAAGATAAGCAAAACCACTATTAACTTACAAATACATCAAATATAGATGCGAACAAGATTGCCGCTTCTTGGAGCAGGAATAGAAGGCAACAAAAAGCAAAATCTGATTAGGGCATTAGGGATTCACACGAGTGCGGTCCGAGATCTGAGACCAAGAACTGGAGCCAAATAAATGGACAATGGAAGAAAATTTATCACCTGCGGTGACACTGCTGCCGGTTTGCTCACGTCTGTTCGTGGCAATGTGACATGATTTCTCGGCGAGAGACGACGAAGAGGGGATGAAGTCCTCTTGCTGTGGTGTCCTTCGCGCTGTGCGAAAACGAATGCTTTTTTTTCTTCTTTGATTCTCGTGTGTTTTTTTATTCTCGGAATTACGTTTGGCGTTTGGGTATTTCGAACGAGGTAATTGAGATTTTGCCACTCCATACATCGTGCTTCGCCAGAATGTCATTAGTCATGTAGACTTCGCTATAATGCCATCCCGAACGTGAGTCTCACCGCCAGAATGCCATTTTAGATTTTCTCTTGTATTTTCCTTTTCTTTTCCCTCATTTTGACGCGTGAAATGACGCTTTTGCCCCTGCGGAATAAAAGAACGAGACTACTGTACAGGGCATGGGATTCATTAAATTTAGCTATCAATTAAAGTTGAAATTTTCGAAACTTTTTGACTGAGATCCAGGGATAGGCATTGATATCCAGAAAAATTGGTGGATTAAAATCTTGTCCAGAAAAATCACAATAATTCTGACAAGACTGCTGCATTAAAACTTAGTTTTCAGATTTTTATTTTTATTAGATAACAAATAAACTTTATTTTATATGATACTTTTTATGTGAAATAATAATAACTGTTGGGAACTAACATAAAATTTTCAGACACTTATCAGTTATATTTATTTTTATAAAATTTCTAACATCTGCTAATATTGCTTTTGATTCCATTCTGTTTTTGATTTTATAAAATGGTTAATTCAACTTTATTATTTTTGAAACTTTTTGTAGAGGTTTATTACGGCTATTATATTTTATTTTAATAGTTTCAAGTCAATATATATCGATATTGATATTATTGTATTTAGTTTATCTTGTGAGGGCAAAAGAGTCCTTTCACGCGGCAAAATGAGGAAAAGAAAAGGAAAATACAAGAGAAAATATAAAATGGCATTCTGGCGGTGAGACTCACGTTCAGGATGGCATTATGGCGAAGTTCACGTGACTAATGGCATTCTGGCGAAGCACGATGTATGGAGTGGCAAAATCTCAATTACCTCTATTTCGAACGGCAGGATGCAGTCGGCTAGATGTTAATCCTTCGGTTTCCTACCGCCATGAAAGGGTAGAAAGAAATGCAGTAAAGCTCTTCTAAGTTTTTTACTTCAAGATATATCCCTCGCAGCCTCGCAGATGTGATTTTCTGAGTTTTCGTTCGCTTGGTTCGTTCCCCTGCAAAATCATGCTGCGACCGAGGTGGGCTGGGTGACGCCTTGACGGTGTGGCAGATAGATAGCCACACGCGCGAAGCCATCTCGGCAGGCTGGCTCTGCTGTGGCCTGTGGCTTGGTGAGACTCGACTAAGTCGTTAAACTCGATAAGGTAATGAGCTAATTCGACTTGACTTATTTTCTTAAGAGCTAAAAGTTCAACTCGACTCGACTCGTTAAAAACTCGAGTTGGCTCAAGCAAGCTCGTTATGCTCGTTACGATGCCTCTGACTATCTGCTCGTTAGCTTAACGAGTTCAAAACCCAATTCGACTCGACTCGTTAAGGAACGAGCTCGAGTAAGTCGAGTCGAGTTTTCGAATACTCGTTAAACTCGCGAGTTTCGAGTTTTTTTCCCACCCCTACGCATATAGTAAACGCGATGACCGGTCGGGAATTACTCCCGGAAACGGCACCGGCAACAGTCACCCGCGGCGCGATAAACCATCGGGTCCGCGCAACGGCTAGGACGGTCCAGTGGCACTTCAGTTTTTTGGAGTCTGGCGTGTGCCGCCGCCGCGTCCAGGGCCACCACTCGAGTAAAGCTGAGCTGAGTGGCGACAAACAGTGCGGATGCGTGAGGGCAACGGGGTCGGCACAGCAAGTGGCGAGAGACCGCCGTGCTGCTGCACCGTCGGGAGACATGTACCGCAGATGGACATTGTAAGGCAAATTGCCAAAACAATGCCGAACAAGCCGTCGGCCGGGGATCCATGCCCCCATCCTCCTACGGTCCTGCGGCTCTCCGCTATAAGGTCTTGTTTGGAAAATCATTCCTAGCCAAAATTTATATGAATAGATCAGAATTTTAGCCTAAAATTTCAACCATTCACAAAAATCACAGTAAAAAATAACCCTTCCAAACAAAATCTAAGTAGACACAGCGCCCCGTCTCGCTGTCACCCGAGTGTGAGCCGGTGAAGCGAATGGAGCATCATCCGCTCCGGCCTCCGAGTGCTCTCGCCGGCGGAGGTGGTCGTTACGTTGCGTCGGCCTGTTCACTGCACGTCTGTGGCCCGGCTCGACTGTTAGATGTTTAGAACGGGCCCAAAATTGTAAGCACATCTGGATAGATAGAAGATTGTGCTCAGATGTCCCCAAGTACTTTAACTGGGCCGAAAACTGGGGCTTTTCTCGGCGTGGTCTATTAGAAACATGGAGTACAAACAACAAAGACAAGGATGGAACTACTATTAAAGTTGACAGCACAGGATCCTCTAAGAAAAATGTTAAAGAGAATAGGAGCTTTGAGTATGAACCGTTTGAAGCTTTGGGCGAGGCTAATTTTACGTATTTCCGTAAAAGCCGGCAAACGTTAAGCACACCGAGGTTAAGATTTTGTTGACTGGACGGTCGAGACCCTAAGCTTATGCCAGTTCATACCTGATACGCGCTTACATGAACAAAAAATCGTCGCGTCCCTGCGTACGCGCGTGGAAGCACGATGGCGCATTGCTCACGAGTACCAAAACTAGTACCACGCGTGAGATGATGGATGACTTATCACTACGGTCGAGCAATATATGTACAAGCCCTGCTGTCCTGGTCCATGAGGCGGTACTATTACGAGCTGAGCTCAGATTGAGACCGCGTTTGGTTCCTTCTACGAGATTCATCTTCTTCGTTGTTAAAACTGTGCACGTTCGTTCCATATCTCAAAAACTTTGATCCGATCGGAAGGCTGCTATGTATAAGAAGGGGTATCAAAGTACAACAAGTGGTACCAGAGCTAAGGCCGGATTAATCATATTTGTGAGAATGTCAATAAAGCTTCAAGTGACACAAAATCAAGATCGATGTCGATGATGTGAAATCAAATAGAGGATCTTTGATGGTGGAGAAAATTTTAACATGTGACAATGTGTGGTGAAGAGTGTCCTTGTTCAGCAAAAGTTAATTGCTGCTCTTGATGGGATAAACTAGAAAAGACGTCTGAGAAGACTAGCAAGTGTGGAGCAAAAGCCTATCAGTACAATTCGTCAATGTCTCTCCGAAGAGGTAAAATACTTGATGATCAAGGAGAATTCATCGAAGAAATTATGGAATAACTTAGAATAATTGTATATAGCAAAGTCAGCGACAAATTGGTGAATCTTTATGCGACAACATTACCAATTGCACATGGAGGAAGGTACATGGTTCGTTGGTCATCCCAGTATCTTCAACAAGTTTATCACGCAGCTGATTAGTGTGGATGAGAAAATTGAGAAAAACAATAAAGTCATCATATTGTTATCATCTCTACCACCATCTTGTGAGCAATTAGTGATGAATATTCTTGTCAAAAAAAAACTTAACTTTAACGAGGCAGTTGCATACCTATTATAGATGGGGTCTTTGAAAAAACCATTAGAATCTTTATTCTTGAGTGATCAAGCATTAGCTGCAGTAGGTGTTGTTGGTAAAAACAAGAGTTACGAGAAGAAGAAGAACAAGAGCAAGGACAAATGTATATGCTATTTATGTGACAAGGAAGGTCATATGATAAAGAACTACTGAAGCAAATGAATGGCGCATGCTCAATGGTGGATGCAAAAGATGATTCAGACGTACTTGTTATCAATCAATCAAGTACTTCTCATGGATGGATATTAGATTTAGATTGTTGCTTTCACATATGTTTGGTGAATGAGATATTTGATGAAGAATCTTTACACTAGGTGCATGGAACTATTCATTTGGCTGATTATAAGGAGTATGCAATTACTGATGTGGGAACATTTACATTGGAGATGTATAATGGAGCATACGCACATTGATGGGAGTTTGGCGTGCTCCTAACTTAAAGAAAAATCTAATATCTGTAAGGTCGTTTGAACTCTGAAGGTTGTGAGGTATCACTTCGAGGTGGAGTCATACGAGTTATTTGCAAAGGAAAAATGATCATGAAAAGCATATGGAGCAATGGATGATACCGATTGATAAGTAAACCTAAAAGAAAGAGCAACCAATGGGATGTCGATAAAAATCTGATCAGAGAGAGGAAACCGTATCATTCACGATGAGGTAATTAGATCTCAAGCTGAGTTATGTGTGAAATCAGTAAAACGGTTGTAAAATCTAGCAGACATAAAAGCGAAGGTGCGGGCTGTTGGAAAAAGGAAGATGTGACAGGACCGACAACTAAGTACCGTCGAGCAGATGGAACTCAGAGGTGGTACAAACCTATGGTACAGGGTTATAGGAATAGAATGTGTGGTTAACCAAACTACACAAAGAAATATCTCTCAAGTGAAGGGTTCGGATGGACAAGCCCGAACACTAACACACATATTGTGGTGATATGTATGAACTCCTTTAGTGGGGGCACTCGCAAAGGTGGGAGGAAAAACAAAAAAATGAAGCTGACTTAGAGTGAGTTCTTTTAGGAACACGATGACTTCAATTGATAAGAGTCAATGTGAAGATTGTTAAATATGGTGACTCATATCTAGTCTTTTAGGATTTAGAAATGTGTGATAGATAAATCCTAATAGGATTAGGATTTCTAATTCTAATAGTAGTATGATTTCTACTTGCTTTGAAGGAGAACTAGGGAGTCTATATAAACCTAGGGGGTGGTCATGGAGAACCCAAACAACTAAGAAGTCACAAATCAACTCATCTGAGGCAAGAGGTGTACGAGAGGATTAGAGACTAGATTATTCTTTAGCACTAGAGTCTTGTATAGGGCAAGAATCAATGATTCTAAAAGGTTTGAGAGATTGTGATAGAGCAACAACCCCTTATACACTTTTGAGGTTATGCTTAAGAAATTTTTGGTCGGCTTCATCAAA
The DNA here is from genome assembly GCA_036346375.1 of Guadua angustifolia. Classification (NCBI taxonomy): domain Eukaryota; kingdom Viridiplantae; phylum Streptophyta; class Magnoliopsida; order Poales; family Poaceae; genus Guadua; species Guadua angustifolia. The sequence continues at coordinate 61,022 of JAYEVE010001159.1, forward strand.
TCAATCTCTTTTGTCGTGGTTGTTTTAGCGTCGTTATATTTTATCTCTCTACGAGATTCATCTTCTTTGTTGTTGAGACCATGCTCGTTCGTTCCGTATCTCATAGAACTCTGATCCGATCTAAGGGCTGGTGCTCATAAGAAGGGGTATCAGAGTACAACAAAGAATTATAAAAAAATTATTGATGGTAATGCTAATGCTCTCCTTATCATCTGCATTTTCTTTTGATCCTTAATGAAACTTTTTTGTTTGCATTATTGCACTAATCTTGTCCTTGTCGAAAAAACTTATTTTGTCCTAATCGGTAGAAAAAAAGGAGTTATGGAGTGGAGTACATTTTGGACTAAATAGACTTTAAATTTTGAATTCTTTTCTCTTTGGGTAAGTTGTGGAAATAATGAGGCACATTGAATGCTTGGACAATCCTAATTATTAGAGGCAAGCGGATGCAACATGAGCTTGTCTTCCTGTTCTTGTCTGCATCTAATTTTTTTAAATAATATTATTTTATTTGAAATTGCGACATTAATACACGTATTTAAAAAATTGCAGAAATAATATCCGGTCGCCAAACCGTTTGGCGATAATAGGGTAGTCGCCAAGCGGTTTGGCGACAATAGCCTAATCCCGCATTTTGAACCGTTAATGACCGGTTATCGCTGGTCGAGAAAGTTAGCCACACAGATTCGGTGACTATTATAATAGTCGCCAAACGGTGTGGCGATAATATTCGGCTAGTACTCGGGCTGCACGACGATCGATCGACCGAGCGAGCGTTCGGAGAAGAGAGAGAGCGAGCGGCGGCGGCGGCGACCGGCGAGAAAAAGAGAGGGAGAGGGAGAGGGAGAGCGCGGTAGAGAGAGAGGGAGAGCGCTCAGGAGGGAGAGGGGAAGAGAGAGAGCTCGGGTGGGAGAGGTGAAGAGAGAGAGAGAGGAGGGAGAAAGAAGGAGGAAGAAGAAGAAAGAAGAGGAAGAAGAAGGAAGAAGAAGAAGAAAGAAGAGGAAGAAGAAGGAAGAAGAAGAAAAAAAAGGTAAAATCGTCGATATGTAATTTTTTTTAATTTGATAGTGGCTATTATAAATAATTAGTTGTGTAGTTAATATTTTTGTGAATTAGCTATTCAATGTTAGCGATTTAGATTTAGATATTCAATGTTAGCGAGAATATTAGCGATTTAGATATTCAATGTTAGTAATATTAGATGTGTAATATAATTAATTAGTTGTAGTTAATATTTTTGTGAATTAGCTATATTAGATGTGTAATAAAATTTTGTCATTGTAGTTAATATTCTTGTTAATTAGTGATATTAGATATTCTCTCAATGATATTACATGTGTAATATAATTTTGTCGTTGTAGTTAATATTTTTTGGTAACTAGCAATATTAGATATTCGAGTTAGCGGTAGTATCGGTAGCGAGGATAGTATATTAGCGTTGTTTAGTTTAGGTTAGCGATATTACATGTTAGGAGTGATATAAAATTAATTTTGTTTAGTTAGTGATATTAAGCGTTAGTGGTGATCTAAAATCAATTTTGTTTATGTAAATGTGATAATGTCGGATCTTGATGAAATTTAGGGTATATTATGGCGATGGTGAAATAAAAATTGGGCAAAATGGTGTTGATTTGAGCGGTTTTGCGATCACAATGGTGGAACACTTATTCCCGATAGAGTTAGCGAGCGATGGTTGATACCGCCACGATGATCTAGCGGATAGGAGATTCTCTGGGTGCCCTTGGCGAGGATGAATGGTGCGGCTACTTCAATTGGGTGGACAGGAGGCGTACCACCCACATCTCAAACTTCTGTATGGGATGTAACGTCCCAAATTTTGGTCAATTTTAAATTTTGGAGTTATTTGAATTTTTACTGAATTTACCAACCTCTATTTGCATTTAATTGCATTTAATTGAATTTATCTAATTTTTAAGGATTTATTGGATTTAATTAACATTTATTTAAACTATCCTTCTCTTGATTAATTAATATCAGAAAAATTATTTATCAAAAATAAATGAAAATATTTTATTTAGGCTCAAAATGCTCTGAAATATTTTCTAGAATTTTTCTAGAATTTTTCGGGTATTTTTAGTGCCCCAAATAATTACTTTGAATTTCTGGAATTATTTTTATTGTCAAAATCTGGAAAATTGGCTAGCTCTGGTGTTGGGGCCCAACAACATGCTTTCACCGAGAAACCCTAAAGCGCCCGATCCTAGCCGTCGGATCTCGTCGAATGGCTGCGATTACAATCTTAAGCCATGTGCCGTGATTCAATCCACCTTGGATCGCAATCAGACGATCGATGTGGCCGGACGACCTCGGGAGTGGGCGTTGTCACCGCCGCTTCGCCGTTAGCCTCCGCGAGATATTGTCGAGATTGTGCGCGTTGTCCAAGGCATGTCCGAAGCGGGTGAGGTATATCTCCGTGCTCGACACTTCACCCGCTCATTTCGCCTCAACTCTCGCCGCGCTCTCGCCCTCAGTAGCCTCTCGGGGAGCTCGCCGTAGTTAGTACTCTTCCCGCCTCGGTTTTCCTCGTGCCCCCGCCGTCCGTCATTCCCGCCGTCGCCAAGACCTCTCAGAGTTCCTCGTAAGGCGCATCGGTGACCACTTCTTCCGACGGAGAGGCTCGAAACCGCCGTCGGCCGCGTCATCTTCTTCAACTCCGTGACCGGCGCCACCACTTCTTCCTCGGCGCCTCGCGAGTACCAATGACCGTCGAGATCTTCATCGGACGCTCGAGGTGAAGCCACGTAGTCGTTTATTTGAATCACGGTAGAAAAGGTAGGATTAGATCGGTCGTAGGATCTTGATCGTAAGGTTGAGTGAAACCCACGTCGGTGTATGTATAGTGAGCGCTTTCGGTATGGTTCGCCGTTGGATCTTCATCCGACCGCATCGTGTATCCGTCGCCGTGGCCGTTCGTTGTAAATGGCCGTCGATGCTTGGATGCTTTCGGCTCGGATGAGGCCCGTATGTTAGAGAATAATAAACCGCTCGGTTAGCAGTAGCCGTAGATCTCTAATCTAACAATCAATATTGCGCCACGTAGGCCTTGTAGCGATGCATCGCTCATTAACGACCGCCGTTGGATCTAAATCAACGGCGAGATTAAATCGTCGCGTGGCGAGACGTTTCTCCACCGCGTGTCGATCATTGAGTGGCCCAAACGCATTCACCGGGCCCACATGTCGATGGGTGAGTCACCGCTATCTTGACGTCGACATGGCGTCATCAAGACCCCTGTCGTGCCGAGGGTGGCGTGGAGGCCTGGTGCCGACACGTGTCGCCAATGAATTAATCCGGATTTTCAGTATAAAAATAAAGGGATAATTCGGTTATTATTTAATTGAATTTTAGTAAACTTGAAAATCTGTAACTTTTGCATCTTAACTTCGGATTTGAGTGATTCTAGTGCCCAAAAATTTGTAAAAATGTGAACTATTTATTGGTGATTTTATTTAATTTTAGTGAATTGTTTGCTATCTGTATTATATATTTATTGTGTGTTTGCTTTATGCAAGTAGACTCAGAGTCATGGGATTAAATCGAGGAGAGTTTGAAGACCGTCGCGAGAACCTCGACGAGAACCAACTCCTCTTGAAGGCAAGTCATGCTTTGATCATTTCGCGCCTAGTTTTAAAAGTATATTTTGATTTCCATATTGCATGCTATGTTAAGTACAACCACTATTGATTAAATTGGGAAATGGTAGTTAAAAGCCAAACTTGTTATGCCACCTTGATTATAAATGTTTATATGCCACGAAACCTTGTCCACCCTAAGATGCTTAAATATGTTGGATGCTAATATGATGCCAACACGGGAGGCTAGGCAGTGATTAGGTAGCTAGCTTTGCTTGTATCGTGGAATGACTTTCAAATATCAAATGAATATTGACTAAACAATTATGGAGCGCATTTTGGAAAATCACGATGATGTCATGAATTGGGCAGGATAGTGACACGTGTGGTGCTATTCATGAACCGATGTGGAAAATGGCATGTGTTGCTTAAGTATAAAGTGGGGTGGGAAAATGATTTGAGCAGGGGCAAGTGGCAAGAAGGCTTCGTGCGAGGTGGGCTGTGTGGCAATGGGATGTATGAAAAGATTGTGAAGGTTGTGTGCGAGATGTATAAAATGGTTGTCTTGCGGGACAATTAAGGACTTAACCTTGCGAGCCTTTGAGCTGAGTTAAAGTGTATAACCACTTATGCAGGAATGGGGCGGACCTAGTTAAGTAGGTTTCGACCTCTTTCCTTTGAAACCTCTGGGTGGCAGTGCACACCAAAGTGCAAGCTGTGGGAAGCGTACTGTCTTTGCGGCTTGGTACCCATTCAGCAGTACTTGCCTGTCTAAACTTGCTCGAGTGAGGAAGTGTTAGAAGGGAGGAATGAGGAGAGGTTCAACGGTTAAATGTTAGTCTCTGAAAGACTTTGTTACAATCAATCGCTTTGTGTGGTGAGCATTGTATCTGTGGGTAAAGTGTCTGACCTCTGCGAGTGTGTGTGTGAATCTATTGAATAGCCGTGTCATGATCTTGGACATTGCTTTCATTGATTCTGATCAAGGGTTAGATTTTCAAAATGAAAATGTGGAATGGGTGGTGTGTGCCAAAAAGGTTGTGTGAAGGAAATTAGGGTGTGTGCCAAACTCTTGGAAAAGAATTGAAATTAATTATTAAATATTATTGATCTTCTTGCTTTTAATCTAATAGGACTACCTATCAAAAGAAATCTTTGCTTTATGCAAAATAACCAATTAAGCCTTTCCTTGGAATAAGCCTTGCATATAGTAATAGTGCATTGTGCATGACTTGTTGAGTATGTTGTATACTCACCCTTGCATCGACAAAAACCTCGAGAAGAAGAAGAAGCCGTGCGACTTGGAATGAAGAGTTAAATCGAAGGCCGGGAGGATTAAGGGGTTGAGCCGCTTTTCGGTGCTTTGTGGTCATGAAGAGTTCATCGCTTTACTTTTTGCTTCATTGATAAACTGTTTACTTGATATTTATCGCGCCTGCGTGTGAAATCTTGTAAGGTGGCCATAAGGCCATGTAACTCGTTATTATTAATGCTTGAAGTACTTTATTTACTTAATTCATTGTGTATGATTGTGGTACTTCAACTTTGTTTATCTGTGTGTACTAAGCGTGATCACGGACTAGTCACGGAATACCTGAGTGTCGAATCATGAAGATTCGGGAGCACAGCGAGGATAATATCGAGCCATCTTGTTGTAGGACTTGACCCTAGTTAGGTAGCGTTTTAATGGAGTCCAAATTAATTTCTAAAGAATAAAATCTGGACAAGAATAATCAATGAAATCTTGACTCATCTCTTCTTCTTTACTTCATACCTCTGCTGTATTTTTGCTATTACTTTCGTGTTCTTTAAAATTTGTTGTTACGGCGCGTTGCTTTGGCGAGATCACGGATGGTTCACTCCTTTGGAGGCGTCACGGTGGCTCTGTTGCGGAGCTCGGAGGATGCTCGGTGTTGGGAGGCTTGGCCGAGCCACTCTACAAGTCCACTTTGGATAGTCAGCAGGATCGCTCGTGGATGGGAGGCGACTCGACCTTATGCGCTCGGGAACACGCTCGTGCTAGTCGTCGCTCGCCTCGCGGTGAAGCGAGCCGGCTCTGGCGGGCATCTGAGGTGTGCGAGTTGCTAACTGGCCGGATCAGCCGGGACCACGGCTTTGAGCTGTGGGATCCGCCTTCGTGTGCACCGCCTGCGGGTGGACCCTATGAGCCGCTTGGACTGGAGGATGACGCCGCCGTCGTACACAGGCGGGTTCGCTTGCTGCGGGAGGAGGTGATGGGCGCCACGACTCGGGCTGCGGGCCGTCTACCGCGTTTTGGAGAGGCAGGAGGCCTTACGAGACCCGCATGCCGCCGTTCAGAGGATCGCGAGGTGGAGGAGGCTCTTCTGAGCGGAGAGCGAGCTGTTGTCATGGAGCTCGGCAGCGGCGGCGAGGAGCAATGAGCGAGCAGCGCCAGCGCCAGCGCTGAGACCCATGACGAATGGAGCCCCAGTGCACCGTGGGAGGGCATGGGGACGGTTGCCCGATGCGGCTCACGCGGTTTACGTGATCGGCGAGCGCGGCATGGTTGGCGAGGTGATGATTTGTCGGGGATGCGATTGTCGACTTTTGCGTCGAGACTTAGTTGTTTTGAGTCGCGTCTTTATTTACGAACTTTAGTATGCGATGTTGTAATGAACAATTGGATGTGATGGTTGTGATTGTCGTATGGTTACATAGTCCTTAGACTATGTACTAAACCATACTTAATTATTATTTATGCTTGAATGCTTAATGGTTCTATTTAAGTTACACCTGTTTCCCCGTATAAGTTCCATACTCGCCTATTCTTTTTCCCTCTTATCTCTAAACCCGAAGAATCAGCAGATGGTGAACACTGCATAACAACGGAGGCGGGAGGCGGTGGATCACGTCACGAGGCGGTCGAGGACCATACGCCGCCACCCGAGCGCACCGCCGGTGGATATCACGAACTTAGGCGCATTTCTCGCGGCACAAAGCGCGATTAATGCAAACAATGATAGCAGATACATGACTCGGACTTTCGGCCGTCGCTAACAACCAAATTTGTGAACAATGGGCCCGTCCTACTCAAGATTATCTGAGTTTATGAGGACCCGCCGCCCACATTCTCGGGCAATGCCGATCCACTCGAGGCGAGATGATTGGTTGAGAACTATCGAAAGGAAATTGCACATAACCCGGTGTGAAGGACATGAGAGGTGCTTTATGCCTCTCACGACTTGAGGAACAACGGTGAATGGTGGGAGAATTCTGCAGCGTCGCATGAGAGAACCCATGAGGAGATTACTTGGGAGAATTCACCTAGCTTTTCGTCAATACCATGTCTTGGAGGGTATTATGGAGCTGAAAAAGGAGGAATTTCGAGCTCTGAAGCAAGGAGGCGAGCGATGGTGACTATCTGAATAAATTCACTCGATTAACACGCTATGCACCGGATGGCGTGGCGACAGACAAGGCAAAGCGATCCGTTTCTGAAGGACTTAACAACAGTCTCTGGTGGGACTAATCACCCACACTTTCCACGATTTTCAAGAAGCTGGTAAACAAAGCGCTCATCTTTGGAAGACAAGCGCAAAGAAGCGGGCGACAATAGTAAGCGCCGCATGGCACGCAAGGAGGGCGCCATGGTCATAAAAGACTAGAATGATACCTCGGCAATTCCATAGGTTTCGCGAGAACGTTGTCGAGACGCCGCCACCAATGCCAAGACCAGTCGGACAAACCCCTCAAGACTCCCATCGAATTAATAATCAAGAATGGTGGAAATCGGCAAATGGAAGGAAGGCGCTGCTACAACTGAACGAGATGGGGCATTTAGCAATCGTGCCCAAAGAAAGGCGTGGCCTTGATGCGCTTCAATCTAGGAGCACCCGGCCAAGACCCTACCCAGGAGGAAGCCGAGTACTGCTCAAGTTGGAGCTCGCCACGAGCATTCACACGAGGCGGATTAATCATATCTCCATGAGCCGAAGTCCACAATGCTACGGACGTCGTGCTCGGTAAGTTCCTAGTCAACTCAGTGCCAGCTACCGTACTATTTGATTCAGGAGCTTCGCATTCATTCGTTTCTCGAGATTTTGCCATGACAAATGATCTGGATATTGTTAACCTTAAGAGTACACTCCTAGTTCAATCCCCTGGATCCGAACTCCGTTCTAAGGTCGGATGTTCTGGAGTTAAGTTATTAATAAAAGGAGTAGAGTTCTAGCGAACCTTATTATACTAGATACCCAAACCACGGATGTTATCACAGGAATGGATTAGTTGACTAAGCATAAAGTGTATTAGGCGTGGACGGAAAGTTGTGTCTATTGAGAGCCACGAAGGTAGGAAAGTGGAATTTCAAGCGATGGCGATTCGAGGAGGGCAATTGTTGGTAAACAATTTGGAAGCTGTCGATATAAGAGATGTACCGATGGTCGGTGAATACCGGATGTTTTTCGAGAATTACCGGGAATGCCACGAACGAGAGACATAGAGTTAAGTAATTGACTTAGTACAGCAGCCACAGATAGCAAAGAGACCATATCGGATGTCCCAGAAGAGTTGGTGGAGATGAAGAAAGCAGATTGAGGAGTTGTTGGAAAAAGGATTCATCGGCCGAGCTCGTCACCATAGAACACCGGTTCTATTTGTTAAGAAAAAGGATGGGAGCTTTGGGATGTGTATAGACTATCGCGCGCGCGAAGTGGCGATAAAGAATAAATACCGTTACCGAATCGATGATCTTTTCGATCAATTAAGAGGAAGCGAGGAGTATTCTCCAAAATTGACCTTAGGTCGAGGATATCACCGGTGAAAATCAAGGCGAGAGGACATACCCAAGACCGCATTTTCCTCAAGATATGGACATTATGAGTTCACCGTTATGTCATTTGGATTGACAAATCGCGCATACTTCATGAACTTGATGAATAAAGTATTCATGGAATACTTAGATAAATTTGTGGTTGTGTTCATAGATGATATTACGGTTTATTCAAGGGTGATGAAGAAACGCGTAACATTTGAGATTAATCTTGGAGAGACTAAGAAACAGCAGTTGTATGCAAAGTTTAGTAAATCGATTTACGGAAGAGTAAGGTAGATTTCTTAGGGCATGTCATGACGGTAGAAGGATCATGATGGACCCAAGCAAGGTTGAAACGATTGCTACATTGGGAGTCGCCGAAGCAGGTTTACAAGTTGGAGTTTCCTTGGAATGGTGGTTATTACCGCCGATTTATAGAAGGATTTTCGACAATTGCTAGGCCAATTACGCAATTGCTAAAGAAGGAAAAAAGTTTGTTTGGACAGGATTAGAAGAGTTTCCAAGAATTGAAGAAAAGATGACATCGACACGGTGTTAGTTCAACGGCGTGCACCAAAGTTTTGATATTCTTTGCGATGCATCACGCAAGGGCTTGGATGTGTGTTGATGCAAAATGGAAAGGTAATCGCCTATGCATCAAGGCGATTAAGGCCACATGAAGAAATTACGACACACGATCTAGAATTAGCGGTAGTAGTGCATAGCGAAGATATGGCGTCACTATCTTATTGGTAATAGGTGTGAGGTGTATCTGAGATCATAAAAGCCTTAGATACATTTTCACCCAATCGACTGAACATGAGGCAAAGGAGATGGTTAGAGCGATCAAGGATTACAACATGGGAATCCATTATCATCCGGCAAGGCCAGCGTAGTGGTGATGCCTGAGTAGGAAAAGCCATGGACTAAGTTAGAAAGTGGAAGAAAGCCGAGGAGAAGCGTGCAGGACCAACCAGAGGTTAAAGCGGAAGTTGTTCAGAAGGATTCGTGGGCTGCATTAGAAGTAAAGCCTATCTTGGAAGATCAGTTAGAAGGTCGGAAGAATGATGAGAAGATCGAGAGAATCAAGGCCAAGATGGAGGAAGGACGAGCAAAAGATTTTAAATTGGACGAACAAGGTACATTATGGATGAAGGAGCGTTTGTGTACCCAACAAAAGGAATTAAAGTAGTTAATATTGGAGGAAGCTCATGACTCCAAGTACTCAATTCACCGGGGGCGCAAAAATGTACCAAGATTTGAAAGAAAGGTTACGGTGGCGAATATGAAGAGAGGTTCTTGAACACGTAGCACTATGTGATGTATGCGGTGAGTCAAAGCTATGCATTAGAGACCCTGAGGCTGCTGCTGACCATTGAAAATACGAGTGGAAATGGGAAGAAATCGAATGGATTTCATTCTGGGATTACCAAGGGCATAAGGAGGTTATGACTCCATATGGGTTATCGTGGATCGATTGACTAAAGTCGCACATTTCCTACCGTGAAGACAACCTATTCGGGAGATAAGTTAGCGAGAGCTATACATGGCAAGGATCGTTTGCTTGCATAGAGTCTTAGAAGAAGATAGTGTCGAGACGTGAGGTACCCAATTTACCTCAAAATTTTGGGATAAATTGCATACGACAATGGGCACCGCTTGAATTCGATCTGACTTATCACATAAGCGGATGGATGATGAAAGAGTCAACGGATATTGGAAGATATGTTGAGAGCTTGTCGTTAGCATATCGTCGATTTGGGACAAATGTTTGCCATATCGAGTTTAGTTACAACAATAGCTATCAAGCAAGTCTTGAGATGTCACCTTTTGAAGCCTTGTATGAGTCGACCTTGTAGGACACCGTTAAATTGGAATGAGGCCAGGAGGCGTCGTGTCTTGGACGGACATACTTCAAAGCGAAGAGCAAATAGCTTGATCGAGAGAAAGGTTAAAGATTGCAGATCCAGACGGAGAAGAGCTCTGAGACAACCGTAGTAGAGATTTGAGTTTTGAGCAGGAGGATTCGTGTATCTCGAGTTCGCGCAGCTTAAGGGAGTCGGAGGTTTCACAAAAAGGGTAAACTTGCGCCAAGATATGTAGGACCATTTAAGATCATCGGTAGTAAGGCGAAGTCGCCTACCGGTGGAGTTACCACGATCGCTAGCGAGTGCACAATGTTTTTCATGTATCGCAACTCAAGAAGTGTCTCGAGTGCACGAAGAGCAAACACCACTAGAAGAAGTTGAACTACGGAAGACTTGACTTACAAAGAGCAGCAGATAAAAATTGCGGACACAATGGATGGGAAAACAAGAAACAAGACAACTTGTTTCTGCGAGTTCGATTGGAGCAATCACACGAAAGTGAAGCCACACAGGAGCGAGAGGAAGATCTGAAAAGGAATTCCCAAACCTATTCTATAGTTAAGCCTCGAATCTCGGGGACGAGATTACTGTAAAGGAGTAGGTTTGTAACGTCCCAAATTTTGGTCAATTTTAAATTTTGGAGTTATTTGAATTTTCTGAATTTACCAACCTCTATTTGCATTTAATTGCATTTAATTGAATTTATCTAATTTTTACGGGATTTATTGGATTTAATTAACATTTATTTAAACTATCCTTCTCTTGATTAATTAATATCAGAAAAATTATTTATCAAAAATAAATGAAAATATTTTATTTAGGCTCAAAATGCTCTGAAATATTTTCTAGAATTTTTCTAGAATTTTTGGTATTTTAGTGCCCCAAATAATTACTTTGAATTTGGAATTATTTTTATTGTCAAAATCTGGAAAATTGGCTAGCTACGGTGTTGGTAGGCCCAACAACATGCTTCACCGAGAAACCCTAAGCGCTGCCGATCCTGGCCGTCGGATCTCGTCGAATGGCTGCGATTGCATCTGCGCCCATGGCGGCCGTGATTCAATCCATAGTTGGATCATGATCGAGACGATCGATGTGGCCGGACGACCTCGGGGAGTGGCGTTATTGACCTGCCGCTTCGCCGTTAGCCTCCATGAGATATTATCGAGATTGTGCGCGTTGTCCAAGGCATGTCCGCGGGTGAGGTATATCTCCGTGCTCGGCACTTCACCCCGCTCATTTCGCCTCAACTCTGCGCGCTCTCGCCCTCAAGTAGCCCTCTCGGGGAGCTCGCCGTAGTTAGTACTCTTCCCGCCTCGGTTTTCCTCGTGCCCCGCCGTGGTCAGTCATTCCCGCTGTCGCCAAGACCCTCTCCGAGTTCCTCGTGCCAAAGGCGCATCCGGTGACCACTTCTTCCGGGGAGAGGCTCAAACCGCCGTCGCCGCGTCATCTTCTTCAACTCGGCGACCAGGCGCCACCACTTCTTCCTCGGCGCCTCGCGAAAGCCCGGCCGTCGGATCTTCATCGGACGCTCGAGGTGAAGACCACGTGGTCGTTTATTTGAATCCGGCCGAAAAGGTAGGATTAGATCTGGTCAGTAGGATCTTGATCGTAAGGTTCGAATGAAACCACGTCGGTGTATGTATAGTGAGCACTTTCGGTATGGTTGCGTTGGATCTTCATCAAGCCGCCTTGTCACGTGTCCACGTCGTAGTGGCGTTGCGTTGTAAATGGCCGTCGATGCTTGGATGCTTTCGGCTCGGATGAGGCCCGCGTATGTTAGAGAATAGTAAACCGCTCGGTTAGCAATGGCCGTAGATCTCTAATCTAGCCGTCAATATTGCGCCACGTAGGCCTTGTAGCGATGCATCGCTCATTAACGACCGAGCCGTTGGATCTAAATCAACGGCCGAGATTCATCGTCGCGTGGAGACGTTTCTCCACAGCGTGTCGATCATTGAGTGGCCCAAGCAGCATTCACCGGGCCCACATGTCGATGGGTGAGTCCGGCTATCTTGACGTCGACATAGCGTCATCCGAGCCCACCATCGTGGCGAGGGTGGCGTGGAGGCCTGGTGCCGACCGTGTCGCCAGCCGGAATTAATCCGGATTTTCGTATAAAAATAAAGGGATAATTCGGTTATTATTTAATTGAATTTTAGTAAACTTGAAAATCTTGTAACTTTTGCATCTTAACTCGGATTTGAGTGATTCTAGTGCCCAAAAATTTGTAAAAATGTGAACTATTTATTGGTGATTTTTATTTAATTTTAGTGAATTGTTTGCTATCTGTATTATATATTTATTGTGTGTTTGCTTGTCCGAGTAGACTCGAGTCGTGGGATTAAATCGAGGAGAGTTTGAAGACCGTCATGAACCTCGACCAGAACCAACTCCTCTTGAAGGCAAGTCATGCTTTGATCATTTAAGCGCCTAGTTTTAAAAGTATATTTTGATTTCCATATTGCATGCTATGTTAAGTACAACCACTATTGATTAAATTGGGAAATGGTAGTTAAAAGCCAAACTTGTTATGCCACCTTGATTATAAATGTTTATATGCCTGAAACCTTGTCCACCTAAGATGCTTAAATATGTTGGATGCTAATATGATGCCAACACGGGAGGCTAGACCGTGATTAGGTAGCTAACTTTGCTTGTATCGTGGAATGACTTTCAAATATCAAATGAATATTGACTAAACAATTATGGAGCATTTTGGAAAATGCGATGATGTCATGAATTGGGCCAGGATAGTGACACGTGTGGTGCTATTCATGAGCTGATGTGGAAAATGGCATGTGTTGCTTAAGTATAAAGTGGGGTGGGAAAATGATTTGAGCAGGGGCAAGTGGCAAGAAGGCCGTGCGTGGTGGGCAATGTGGCAATGGGATGTATGAAAAGATTGTGAAGGCGTGTCTTGAGATGTATAAAATGGTTGTCTTGCAGGGACAATTAAGGACTTAACCTTGCGAGCCTTTGAAATTTGAGTTAAGTGTATAACCACTTATGCAGAATGGGGCGGACCTAGTTAAGTAGGTTTCTACCTCTTTCCTTTGAAACCTCTGGGTGACAGTGCACACAGTGTAAGCTGTAGGGAAGCGTACTGTCTTTGCGGCTTGGTACCCATTCAGCAGTATTGCCTGTCTAAACTTGGCTCTGAGTGAGGAAGTGTTAGAAGGGAGAGTGTGAGAGAGGTTCAACGGTTAAATGTTAGTCTCTGAAAGACTTTGTTACAATCAATCGCTTTGTGTGGTGAGCATGTTGTATCCTGTGGGTAAAGTGTCTGACCTCTGCAGAGTGTGTGTGTGAATCTATTGAATAATAGTGTCATGATCTTGGACATTGCTTTCGGTGATTCTGATCAAGGGTTAGATTTTCAAAATGAAAATGTGGAATGGGTGGTGTGTGCCAAAAAGGCGTGTGAAGGAAATTAGAGCGTGTGCCAAACTCTTGGAAAAGAATTGAGAAATTAATTATTAAATATTATTGATCTTCTGCTTTTAATCTAATAGGACTACCTATCAAAAGAAATCTTTGCTTTATGCAAAATAACCAATTAAGCCTTTCCTTGGAATAAGCCTTGCATATAGTAATAGTCGCATTGTGCATGACTTGTTGAGTATGTTGTATACTCACCCTTGCATCGACAAAAACCTCGAAGAAGAAGAAGCGAGTACGACTTGGAATGAAGAGTTAAATCGAAGGCCGGAGGATTAAGGGTTGAGCACTCGGTGAGCTTGTGGTCATGAAGAGTTCATCGCTTTACTTTTGCTTCATTGATAAACTGTTTACTTGATATTTATCGCCTGCGTGTGAAATCTTGTAAGGTGGCCATAAGGCCATGTAACTCGTTATTATTAATGCTTGAAGTACTTTATTTACTTAATTCATTTGTGTATGATTGTGGTACTTCAACTTTGTTTATCTGTGTGTACTAGCGTGATCTGGACTAGTACGGAATACCTGAGTGTCCGAATCATGAAGATTGAGGGCCACGACATGGGATAAGCTGGGGGAGCAACCCTCTCGTGGTGCCACTACCGCCTTGAGCCGGACCCGTGCGCCTCACGGTGTTATTCAACGCCATCGAAGCGGGCATCTTGCATTGACTACGAGGCGCGCCGGTTGTCCAGGATAAGCCCAACACACCTCCGCACCATATAGTGGAGTCGAGAGCGCAGCAAGCAGGCGTCTCCGCATGTCTCATGTACCCAACACACACAGAGGTGCAAGAGGTTCCTCCTCTCGAAGAAGAAGGGACAAGGGGAAGCGGAGCGGCCGAGTCCGCACCACGCAACAAATCCTTGACGCGTTGCTTGAGACCATCCGGGAACCGGGTGGTATTAACATAAGGGGCCTAAGGAATCGGGATGACATGCCCATATGGGAGGCAGAATCCACATAAAAAGACCAAAAATTATGTCTTATACACAGAGATGTACGGCATAGGCCACCCATTCGTGTGTGATTGGGTGAACCGGATCCCCATGGAGTTCTTTCATAGTAGAGATTGGCGGTGTCCAGATGACAAATCGCAAATTTAACGAATTGGGTAATATCACGAGAAAATGTAGGACATCATTACATTTGTACCCAGATAGGCGGAACGATCATTTGTTCTACCATGACAAGCAGTGCTTTCGTTAGTTAGTTAAAGTCAAGCAATTTAAATCCTTTGTTGTAATGCCCTTGTAATATAATCTAATCTATTGCTTATTTTATCATCCTGAACTTTCGGTGTATGTGCCCTTATATATGTTCAACAAATAATTTAAGTGTTCATAACATGAGTTGTTGTCAACTATAAAATTTTTATCAAGCTTTATAAATTTATAAAAATTAGAGAAGAGTGCTCTTTATGCGAATTTTACCATATCGAGACACCACTTTGTCTGAATTTTTAAAAATTCATAGAGCTTGATCATTATATGAAAATTTTATGGGAACATTAGTGATGCATCATAATCATGGACAAAAATTTAAAATTTTCTAGCGTGGTTTGTTTCATTTTCATTCGGTTCAAACTTGTGTGGTTTCATGGCGCGATTGCCTTTTTCGATTTTAAGTAACTTCCTCTTGGGAGCAGCGCTTTGGCTATCTCCCATATCGTAAGTGGTAGCCCGTGTTGCGTAGGTCGCTCTTGATTTTCCCATATTTTTTGGGCGTATCCGGCTTGTCCTGAGCCTCTGAAAACCCCTAAGTGGCCACGATTTACGTGGTTTCATGGCCACGAGTGCCTTTTCGATTTTCGCAACTTCTGCTTTGGGGGCAGCGTCAGCTATCTCGCCCATCGTAAATAGTATTGCAGCGTTGCGTGGAATTAAGCTCTTGAATTTTCTCGTATTATTTGGCCCACGATTTCCCGCGGTTTGACGCGAGTATTTGAGTCGTAATTCCAATCCGCAGCGAGCTGCGACTATTGAGACAAAGATGCATGTCAATTTGGAATTGCGACTATAGGGTATTTACATAATTTTTTGACTACTAATAGTACATGAAAGGGTTGGCGACTACTAATGGTCGCAAAGGTTGGCGACTACTAGTGAATCGCCACGGTGCAGTTGGCGACTACTAAATCGTCATGAAGCAGTTTAGCGACTATATAATAATCGCCCGAGCGGTGTGGCGACAACTTCTGACTGGCGACAAGCTAGGCATTGCTTGAGTTCAAAATCTTGAGGATTAGGCTATTGTCGCCAAACCGATTGGCGACTACCCTATTATCGCCAAGCGGTTTGGCGGCCGGATATTATTACTGCAACTTTTTAAATCGTGTATTAATGTCGCAATTTCGAAATAAAATAATATTATTTTAAAAAATCACTATGCATCTTGATGTCTTGTCACATCATATTGGTGAATAGTTCAAATGCACCCCAAATTTATCTTTTTGTAACTTCTAGCATAGGACGAATTTGATCATGAAATTTTATATGTAGATGGGGTAAGATGAGATGTACATCCATGATTTTTTTCAGAATTTTTTGAAACTTTTCTTAGTTGGAGTGCACGGTGATTGCACGGGAAGCATGAGTGCAGCAGTTGTTCCGGTACTATTGCACCCTCTTGGACAACTTCCTCTGCTCAAGTATCTTGAGCTGAAAACATGTATCTTGTAAGGCGAGATAGGTCAAAATTCTATGGGAATGGTGACACAAAGGGCTTTCCAAAGTTGGAAGACATAGTATTTGATGGCATGCCCAAGCTGGGAGAATGATGCGGAATTGAAGATAATATTTTGCTTCCATGTCTTGAAAAGGCGCATATAGCTAAGTGCCTAAGCGAACAAGCACCACCCTTGATTACAACACCAAGAGTTGAAGTGGAGATAACATCGATTCCCCACCAATCTCGTATTTAATCGACTCCTTTGGTGGCATCGGCATCATTTCTTGATAGTTCTAGTCGGTATTGCGGCTTCTTGAGTACTGAACTCGATCCAACTCGATCACATCGGCGAGTTGAATGTGGCCTGCAGATCAATGCGGTACATTAGCGTATTAGGCGCTAAGTACCCTCTCCACCGCATAAAAGTACAATCCATGTGGCGGCTTGGGCAATCGAGGCGAGGCGATCACGGCCCGCCCGGCAGGCGTCGGTCCACGTGGCGCGGCGGCGAGTGGCGGAAGCACCTGCTACTCGCCCGGCGCCCGGCCTCGTGGCGGCTGGCTTGCAATCGAAGCGGCGATCCGCGGCCGCCGGCAACGTCGTCGTACGTGGCGCCCGAAGCGAAAGCGAGTGGCGAAACGCATCGCTCGCGGCGCCCAGCTACGTGGCGGCGGCAGCAATCGGCGGCGATCCGGCCCGCCCGGCCGCGTCATTACGTGGCGCCCGGCGGCAGGTGGCGGCTACGCCCTGCTTTCGCCGGCGCCCGGCTACGTGGCGGCACAGGCAATCGAGCGGCGATCACGGCCGGCCGGCGAGCGTCGGCCCGTGGCGCCCGGCAGCGGTGGGGCAACGCCGCCTGCTGCGCCCGGCAGCCCGGCTACGTGGCGACACGGCAATCGAGCGGCGATCACGGCTGCTCGTCCCGCGCCGGTAAAAAGGTGGGCCGGTGGCCGCCTCGGCTCCTTCCCTTCCGTCTGCGTGTCGAGCAGCGGGCACTGCCATGGCGAGCTTGCTCGATTCTAAAAGGGTTTCTGCAGCAGGCCCATTCCTCGACATCTCTCGACTACTGTCAAAGGTGTCCCATCCGTGAACTTGGGCAAGAACGCAGCGTAGGCATTTAATGAAATTTGGAGAGCAGGAGCAGACCGCAGGAAGGAGTAATAAATGTATAAGGATCGACGCAGATGACCTCCTTTTACCTACTCCAGGGTGCTTTGGCCTATATAAGGGCCTCACGGGTGCATGGGAAAAGGGGCAGGCATTGAGAGAAAAAAACTTGTAACTCAAGAGCTTTGTATTAGCTTCACCCTCTCTAAACAATCTAGCGAGGAAGTAAGGCTATTACGAGAAGCAAAGGGGCTGAACACAGGTAAAA